>JAWDGP010001522.1:55000-187500 GCA_033675545.1 Elysia crispata
AAGAGAGAGAGAGATAGAGAGACAGAGAGACAGATAGACGGAGAGAGAGTGAGAAAGAGAGAGAGAGAAAGAAAGAAAGAGAGAGAGAGAGAGAGAGAGAGAGAGAGAGAGAGAGAGAGAGAGAGAGAGAGAGAGAGAGAGAGAGAGAGAGAGTTGGGAGTGGAAAATAAGGGAGACATACTTGCACAATGCTAGATCTATTTAAGAAGAAAGGTTCCAGTACAATGGCCAATTAATGTTGCTTGCGCAATAGTAATTCGAGGAAAGAGGAGAGAGAAAAAAATATGTAGCGATGCTGATTGGCAATGGAAGAAGGGGAAGAAAAACAAAGAGTGATGCAAATTATTGAAAGATATTAGAAGTTTTTCTGATATCATTGGATACGTGAGTTCCAAAAATATGCTAGTTTGAAGATTCTAATCGACTTAGGTATTTATGTATTGATTTAGTGTCTACGTATGGAGCGGTAAAGGCGGTTGTTAATAATAAACTAATAGGGATAAAATACACAAAACGTAGGCACATTTTAATTTAGAGGTGGGTAGGGTTTTAATGACCCGAGTCATAATTGGGCAGGCAAGAATGCCTGTCAGAGTAAGAGGATGGCTTTGCTACAGTTTTGTATGAACGACAGTTCAAATATTACGTATAAAGGAATTTGGAAAAACTCAGAAATATCTTAAAACTCATTACTCGAACGAAATTCAGAGTAAATAAAATTTTGATAAATGTTGAATCATGAAACAAGAATCCATCAAAACGAGCTAAAAAAAAGTTGATGCGGGAAGGAAGTTTACTGTTTTAATCCACAAGGTCGTAAATAACGCTTGTATGTGATAAAGAAGTCTGTACAGATTTAGTGATGATTTTTGCGCACCCTCATTAATTGCAGATGGAGAGACAGCAGTGCACACAACATTCAATATCCTCCCCCCGCCCCCCAGTGTTGTGCCACGAATAAAGCGTACCGTCTTCTTGGGTGGAATGAGAGCATGGTGGTATTGTATGTTATGGTGTTATCACGCTCGCCAATCATTCAACAGAACACGTTCTCTGCAACCATCGTGTCTAGATATGTATCTACAGCATCATTTACCGGTGTCAGTTTTAAATGGTCGATTGACATAATCAACGTACAATTCACATGGAAATCGCGGTTGAGAAAGCCGCATGAGGGCATAAGCTAATCATTATTTTCAAGAACTCTTTATTAGGTACTGTTTTCGACCCTCTGAGTTTGAAATAAAAAAAAAACAACAAAAAAACAAAAACAAAACAAAAACAAAACAAAAACAAAACAAAACAAAACAAAAACAAAGAGACAAAAAAAAAAACCCAAACCCATAAACAACAACAACAAAAACAAAAACAAAACAGGAAACAACAGAAAAACGGAAACAAATTAAACAAAGAATTGGCTTTTTTTTTTTCGTTAACGGCATTAGAGATATCGCTGTAAGGTTTCAATGGTTCAGACAATATCACCACTAGGTGATTAAGTCGATAGAGTTGCTACGATAGCCAATACCAATGAGATTATTAACTTGTTCCATTTTTGTTTTACAAAGAAATAGAGCATCCCCTAACATACGGTAAGTTTTCTAATTGCACGAGAGAATAATATATGGCAAACCTTCTCTGTCCATCTTGACTGTTGCGGCCCTTAGTATTGTGCATAAGTATAAAACCTTAGAAAAAAACAAGATAAAAAAAACAACAAAACATTTTGTCATTATATCTGCTATTTGACTCGCAAAATCTTCTTTCTTAAAACAAACATCCTCACATATTTAAAATATACTGGAGTCTGAAGACAAATCAAGCAATTATAACACCTTTGTTTCAAACTAAGAGCGTCCTATGCCCAATCGATGCGCGGCCTATTCATCCTTGTTCTATGCTCTCTGACGACAAACACACCGGCGCTGAATAATAACTCCAAAACTAATAATTGGATACGTTATTAGGCTACACCCTTAACAACTTCTTCAATCGAAAGAAACATTAGAGACTCTAGTAAAGCTTTCTTTATTCTTTTTTTTTTCTTCCTCCTCTTCTCCTCCTCCTCATTTCACTGGTTGTTTCAAAAGTAGTAAGATCGATCTCTGCTATCGGCTCTCACGCATCTCGCGGAATTATCGACACCAGCTAGAACAAACAGAGAAAAGATCAAGCGTGTTCAAATTATACTGTTTGCCAGGCGGTACAAAATGTCACAGGACGCCGCTCTCTTAACCACAGGGAATAGTCGAGACGCAAAGTGGCAAGGATAGGCACTTAAATTGATTTTGTGTTTTATGTGAGATGTTTTTAGACCATGGTAACAAGCAAAGAGCTACGCTTACTAGATCTAGTTTTTTTTTGTGTTTTTTTTTTCCGGTAAATCTACCTCCTTAAATGACTTGGATACCTAGGGGAAAATGCTCCTGATAATAATATGGTAGGTGATTCTCTTAACAAATTCTTGTCATGAAAACATAAATGGTGTAAAGCATGGCTGAACATGAAGGTGAAAAAGTCGATGAGAAAAAAAACAACAAAAAAACCTGAAAATAAAAATCTAGTGAAGTCAGACCGATAGGTAAGTAATCATCATTATTTTTTGAAAAGAAGTCGATATTAGAAAGGAAAAATGTAGTAATTAATATGCAGGTACAAAGGTAAGAAAGAGACAGGTGGATATGGATGGGATAATACAAGAGAATTTCTCATGTTTAAGATAAGACATATTATGTTATAATGTTATTATCTATATGGTAGATCCATACGAAAAAAAAAAAACCGCCCGTTTTTAAATTTTGCCGCGTCTGAAAGAAGTCATGGATACATCGGAAGCTCTGGCACCGATCTAATCACATCATTTCCGTCGCATTATATCGGGAAGCTGGTTCCAAACTCAACTCAAGAACAGATTAATGGTTAGTCAAACTAAGATGTGAATGATGATTATCACTTTATTTCAGTCACATTATATTGGTAAGCTGGTTCCAATATCAACCCAAGAACAGATTAATGGTTAGTCAAACTAAGATGTGAACAATGATTATCACTTTATTTCAGTCACATTATATTGGTAAGCTGGTTCCAATATCAACCCAAGAACAGATTAATGGTTAGTCAAACTAAGATGTGAATCATGATAATCACATAATTTAAATCGTTTTATATAGGGAAGTTGGTTCCAATATCAACCCAAGGACAGACTAACGGTTAGTCAAACTAAGTTGTGAATCGTGATAATCACATTATTTCAGTTGCATTATATTGGGAAGTTGGTGCCAATATAAACCAATAATAGACTAACGGTTAGTCAAACCAAGTCGTGAATCATGATGATGTAATTACCCTGCCTTTCTTGTCTCTGTACAAAACTTGAGCTACCCTGCTGGAGACTGTAAACACGACTCTTTGTATGGATGACGACGACCTATTTGTTAGAGGTCAGTCCTGCTCTTTCCAAGTTCCATAATTGTTCTAACCAGTCTTTGTTCTGCACATTTTCCTAGCGACAAAAGCAAGGACAACATAAAAAAAAACAAAACAAAACGAAAACTTTAAGAAATAAAAAAGAATGAAATGCAGAAGTAACCGGCAAGAGTAGCTATAGAATAAATTAGAACACACACAAAGTCGCGCACACACAGAACAGGACGCTCTTAGATGGATAAAGTAAGTGTTGGATGGAGTACAGCTCAGAGAGCGAGACGGCAACTCAAACTAAGGTCAACACTCCCTGGCGTGAAAAGGTCACGTCGATAGAGTTCTCAAGATAGAGGCGCCAACATTGGCCACCGAAAACCGTGACAGTATCGATTCTTATAAAGTAAATCTGTCCTGATTATGGCAAACATCTCAGACAAAGGGGCGAAAATGATTTGAGGATATTACAATTCAATAAAATATTATTGGTAGTGCTCTCAGCTAACTGAAAATTTAAGGGGTACCTGAGCTTTCAATCTAAGCAGAGTGAGGGAGAGAGAGAAAGAGAGATAGATAGATAGATAGAGAGAGATAGACAGAGAAAGTGAGAGAGAAAAAGAGAGATAGATTAATAGATAGATAGATACATAGATAGATAGAGAGAGAGAGAGCGAGAGAGAGAAAGAGAGAGAGAGAGAGAGAGAGAGAGAGAGAGAGAGAGAGAGAGAGAGAGAGAGAGAGAGAGATACAGACAGGGTTAAATGAAAGGATCTAGGAATGAAATAGCTGTTAGGAAGTTTGTAGAGTGACAATCAATAAGAAAATACGACTAGTCTCAATTAGAAAATTAAGGAAAAAAGGAAAATCAAACTAGAAATGTTGCGAAAACAAGCAACGTGGAAGCCGGAAGGTTTCCCCCCCCCCCCCCTGCCTTCACCTCCATGCATACATAGAAAACGGTTATAAGAGAAGCAAAGTGAATTCAGAATTGGAGCCAAAGATATACTTACCACCATTACATGAATCATCATGGCGTCAAAAAGAACACAGGGCATAGGCCGGAGGGCAACAATTACTCGGACAACGCGCCGCCACACTGGCCAATCATTAACAACCTACCCCGACCCAAGAAAACTAGCTTGCCACGAGGAATTAAATTATTGTAATTTATGACAAGGCTGTGCTTTGAAGGTAATTTTCATTTTTTTTTTTTTTTTGCTGTTGCTTATTTTTTAAATCTTGATCTTGAATGACATACATGACTTTAAAGAAGCCAACAATTTCACGGAAACAACTGCAAATCTAGAAGAAATAAATAATAAAAAAGAGCAAAGCGACTCAGGTTCTTGGAGCGGTAAACAGGCGGGCCAGTGTCTTGTGGTCAAGATTAGTGAGTCGCTATGGACCAGTGTGTCTATGTGCGTGCCCAGGGGTGGGTGTATGTTCGACAATCTCCACAGCACAAGTTGGAGGAGGACAGAGATTTATGTCAGGTGAAAATCTAAGCGATGAAGCTTGAGTGAGTTTTGTTTTAGTAAAACACCCAAGCCAGACGTGTCTAGCAAACATGCCCTAAAACCCAGGGTAAAAGACATTAAGACTGATTTTGTGAGGGAAGCCTTTACGATACATCCCAATAGATCAAATATGCACGAACTTGCCATAGACCTGTAGGTGATGTGTGAGTTGTCTTTCTAGGTTAAAAAAATGTAAACAGTATACTGAGAAGTTTCAACCTAGAAAAGAACCTGCGTATGAATAATAGGGTATTTTAATCGGCGAACACAGGCAATAACTATGTAGCTGTGTCGCATTTTAAAGCACACGAGGAATATGTCTTCTGAGCCACTTGGTGGAAAACGCTGTAGCTGTAGGCTAAATTAAGCTCCAGCCGGATTAATTTTAAAATCAATGCATTTTTTTACGGAATAGATTTATACTTTTGCTTTTAACATGATTAATTACTGGATGACACTCGAACATAACTTTTCTGCAATTAAATCCTCTCAGTTGGAAACTTTTTGTTCCTAATGTTTACTCTGCGTCATTCACCATGTCACACTTTCATATATTCCTACAAATAACAAACATTAACATCCTCATTAAGCCTATAAAGCAAATAGGATAAAACCTAGAAATTTTCAAATAGGGATATTAGTGGATTGTCATAGAGTGCTAGAATAATTTGTATTGGAAGATAAGAAAACAAATTCACCCATTAATATAATATTTATTCTACACTTAATGAAATTCTTAGCTGTTTATCTGTGCCTCTTGCTTGGCATTCGAAAAAGAAAACAAAACATGAATTGATTCATACATTCCACACATAGCTTGCCAGGTTAATATCTTCATCAAATGTTTTATTATTCGTCCACATTAACACAATATGCAAGCCAGCCCTTTCTACATTAAAGCCTGCTCCACACTTCACTTTAGGGAATCATTTAATTATTTTAAAGGAACATCAATTTTATTTTGGGATGACACAAGACTGGCTTCTTAACATGATTTTTCGATCGTGTCACCTTTCCTTTTCTTTTTCCCTCCAGCTTTAGATTATCACAAAGAATTCTGAACAACTGGAATACGGTTTAACATGAAATCACAATGAGGAGGCGCGGCGACACGGAGAATCTAAGCTGTCTCCAGGGAAGTGAATACTGAACAGCCAAGAAACAATGAGCAAGCACACGCCGCGGTGACCTGCCGCTTGCTGCCCAAGGAGGCTTTACCCTCGGGGCCGGAACACGAAAGACAGGCGAAGAAGATGCGGATAATGATGATGCTGATGGTCATGATGATTATGATAATGATGGTGATGATGATGATGATGCTGATGATGATAATGGTAATGATGGTGATGATGATGATGATGATGATGATGATGATGATGATGATGATGATGATGATGATGATGATGATGATGATGATGATAATGATGGTTATTTGATGCAGATGATGATAATGATGATGATGGTGATGATTTTGATGGTGATTAAGGATTATGATGACGATGAAGATAGTGATGATCTAATGATAATAACGAAGATGATAATGGTGATAATGATGAGTGGGTTGAGGAGAAGGAAGAGAAGAAGGAGGGACGCGTGATAATGCGAACTTAACTGTTGATGATCAGGTGCAAGAAGATTATGAACAATTTTGTTTAATAATGATGAACAAGTTGACGAACAAGTGATGATATAATAACGAAATGCTGTGTATTTTCTATTATAACATTTGAAAATACATCACGCCTACATTTTAGGCATAAAGTTGACTCATATAGGAAAAAAAATAACTGAAGCTTTGGCTAGTTAAATCTACGGGCGCAGAACGAATTCGTCAGCAAAGCATCAGGGTCTGTGCATATTGTGTTCTAAAGCCTTGGGACAAACAGCGCTTCTGCAGAAAACATTTTTAGGGGAGATAATTTTTTTTAACTTCATACAATGTATAAACCTCACCTTTTGTTCTTATTATTGATTCAATGCACGCTTCAAAAAATAATTACATTTAAAGAGAAAACAATAATTTATTAATGCATGCAGAGAGGAAGAGATGAGGGAGAAAAAGTAAAGATGAGCCAATGTGTATAAAATAAAAAAAGATCGAAAGAAAAATGGAATACAGATTGATTTAAGAGTGAACGTAAAATTGCGTGGATCTTTTAAACAGAAACACAAACGTTACAGAGAGCAAACTAAAAAAAAAAGAAGAAGAAAGAATACGATAGCTAATTTACCAACTAAATTAGAAGGATAGATAGATAAATGAGTATCTTACATAGAACAAGAAAAAGAGAGAGAGAGAGAGAGAGAGAGAGAGAGAGAGAGAGAGAGAGAGAGAGAGAGAGAGAGAGAGAGAGAGAGAGAGAGAGAGAGAGAGAGAGAGAGAGAGAAACAGAGAGAGGAAGAGAAAGAGAAAGTATATGTGAGAGAGATAAAAGAGGAAGAGAGAAAGAGTGCAAGAGTGAGAGAGATACAATGAGTTTAAAAAAAAAACTTTATGCAAAAGAAAATAAAATTTCAGTGAAAGAAAAAAAAATAAACGTAAATGCGTTTGGTAGTTCTAATCGTATTCGTTTACTTTGCTATATTCGTTACCAGTAATTGGCAGATTGGATTTATTTTGCATTATGCTGAACCATTGAACGATTTTGAGGTGGATTTTAAAATACCAGCATCCCAAGAATATTAGTTCAAGTTTTATCCCTTTTCTTGAAAGACTCTACTCAGGTGACGTTGAGTTGGTATTGAATCATACGGTGAGTCACGATGCATTAGATACAACTTCGATTTGTCGCTAGAGTTGGAGACAAAGGTTGGGCAGAGCCCTTCTTCTGTCTCAAGCCGGATCTTCAACCCTGGGAAAGGAAAGCTTTCCTGGAGATCAGTGTAGTTGGGTTGTGGTGGTACGTCATCCAAAGCGAAGCCAAGTACCGACAACTCATGCCAGCTTCTGCCACTCAGCCATGCGGGATTACTGCTCCTGAACACCAGAAGATTAGACCGAGCAGCTCACAATGCATGATGGGAGATGCCTGTTTAAACAGGGGTTGCCGCAGGGGTTTTGTCTCTTGTTGTTATTTGTTCAAATGCTTCACATAATTATTTGCTTTTAGGAGAACAGAGAGAGAAAGAGAAAGAGAGAGAGAGAGAGAGAGAGAGAGAGAGAGAGAGAGAGAGAGAGAGAGAGAGAGAGAGAGAGAGATTGCGAGAGAGGCAAAGATATAAATAGTAATAGAGAAAAGATTGGAGAAATAGCAAAGTTAGGAAGGTTCTAGATGACTTGAGGCAGAGATTTAAAGACAAGGAAATCGAGAGAGAGAGAGAGAGAGAGAGAGAGAGAGAGAGAGAGAGAGAGAGAGAGAGAGAGAGAGAGAGAGAGAGAGAGAGAGAGAGAGAGAGAGAGAGAGAGAGAGAGAGAGAGAGAGAGAAAATGAGGGCAAGGTAGGAGAAAACTAGAGAGTTAATTGATGCGATTCACAAAAATTAGTTAACGCCTGTGCTTAATCTCACATCTACAATAAACTGAGTAAACGCATATGATGGACTGGATTAAAAATAATTGAATTGCTTGCTTTCAACATATAATGTTAAACTGGAATCTCATGACCTCATTAAGCATTAATAAAGTATTCAGAGTAAAATGTTTTTATATCCTTCTCAATGATTGCTACATGAACGATTGCTGTATTTTAATTTTGTACACAATCTTGTTCTTTTCCATGCTTGTTTCCTATTCACTCTCTCTTCAATTTAAACACTTGAATAAATGAAGCAAAAATACTAAAATGTATATATATATAGACCAAAAAGAAGCACGCCTGGTAGCGTTTCTTTAATAGATTAATAATATAAATTCGACAGAGAAAGGTACAAAATAAAAAAATTCTAAGCAAGGATGTGAGTTTTTCGAAGAAGGTAAGATATAAAGGAAATATTTAAACTTAAAAAATATTGATAATTGCAAAATATACTTGAACAACATGCGCGGCTAATGTTGGGAAAGATCTTAACAAGATGCCACAGAGGAGCTGGTACATGGTGTGATTTAAAAAAAAATGCTTAATTCAAAAGGACAATTGTTCCAGTGACTGTGTGTTAGTCTAACAAAGAAATACAGTCAATTATAGAAAAAAAAAGATGGATCCACAGATGAACAGCAAAGTATGGAAAGGACAACGAATTCGTGCATCATAATTCATCAAAATATGGACAGAAAAAGCTGAACAGTCCGTCATTATCAACAACATAATCTTCATAATCTGTTTTCGTTTGTTAAAAAAAATACCCATATTTTTTGACATATGAAATTATAACAAACTGAATGCATTTTCCATCAGTTTTAACATGCACAGACTATCACGAACAAAACAAATATTAAAAGTTTGCCTTACACATAAATTGGGAAAGAGCAGCTGCTGTTATATCTTACACAGGAATTTTCGCCTCGGTAGTTTGGCCAATTATCATGCATATTTTATACATGTATGCTCCAGATCGCAATCAAATGAATCTCACTGCACTGGAAATCTATTGTAATGATATTCAATTTATGTAGGATGGTGATTTTCGTGTCAAACCTAAATCATAGTTATGATCTTACAGCAATATCACAGAGGGTTTAGGAAAGCGTGCAAGCTGGTCTTTTATTGATTGATTGAGGCGACAAAGGTCTTTCGGCTACAATTTCGAGATAAAGATAATTGATCAGGTGAGGTATTTACCTATTCCCAGTTAAAATCAGATAATTTCCAGCCTCTTTCTGGATGCTAAGCTGTGAGTCACATATGAACCGTTGTTTTTACTTTGAAAAAAAAAAAGGCTTCAAAAACCGGGGGGGGGGGGTTAAAAATAAGTATTCATAAGAATCTTTCGAAATTACAAACATTCTTCAAGCCATGCTAAGAAAGCTTATTGCAAACGTTTCCATGCCGTAACTAGACGCTCCCGTTCAAACACGGATTTGTGCTGTTCAATGACCAGTGTCCAAGGTCTGCCATACGTCATTTCCATCATCTCATCTCGCCAAGAGACTATGCTTATGACGTCCAGATAATTCTATCGGTGTCGCGAAGCTTCCACGTGAGCTCGAGATGATGGACCCGCCTGAACACAAAGAGTAACTCGACCCGACCGTGAGCAAGAGAGCAGGCAGCCCTGCGCCCTGTTGAGCCCTGCGGTCGTTGTAAAAACAGAAGGGGGAATTTGATGGAGGTTATAAAAACAGCTGGTGGCCCGCAGTCTATGTTGTTAGAGCAGCATGTTCGGCCAGTGTTGAGAAACAGTGAGACTTTAACAAGATGTTACAGAGGAGATGCTGCCCTGATTAAAAAATATTCAGTTTTAAACACGGCTGTTCCGGTGACAGTTAGTACTATAGAAGAATAAAAAGTTAATTATAGAATAAAATTTCGAAGATGAAAAAAAGATGAATCGATAAAGGGACCGAAAAGGCTTATAATTATGCATATAGAAATATAGATAGTTAAATGGAGAGAAAGATGGATAAAATGATTGATTAATCGTTAGATCAATAGACTGATCTAAATTCTAAATAGAAAGAAAGAAAGGCAAATAAAATTAGAGAAAACAAATGGATAACATATTTAGACTGGCTAAATAAGTGTATACATAATAAGATTCGTACATGAAAAAAAATTAATAGATGGAGAGGCAAAAGCTCTGATAATAAGAAACACAAGTAGTAATAGATATACATATACTTATATAGATATATTTATATATAAATAGATAACATATATGTATATGGTAAGATAAAAAGGCAGATGGATGTAAATATATATTGATGTAGAGACAGATGAATAGTTGAATGAATAGATAAATAGACTGTCAGGAGTAAAGGTAGTTAAAAAGATGGATGGAAAATTAGATCAAAGGCGGATTCACAGATAGATAAATTTATCGATAGACAGGAGGATAAATAATTATATTAAAAATTTGATAGACAGATAGACAGATAGAAGCACAAAATAAGCCCACAGCGCCGTCTATTTAGAAGACAACTTGTGTAATGCCGACCCTCGGCCATCTTTGCGGGACCGCCTGTAACAGCTGGGTCCTCATCTTCAACTCCTTTTACCACATAACAATTCATTATTGTGTGCGCATGCAGGTGCTGGTTGTAACACAGTCATAAAGTGTATGAAAACAAGGCAGCAATACTTTTTAACATTATAAAGCTGCAGGACGAAAGAATAAAAAAACAGATTGATAGCTAATAGGGAGAAATCGAGACATTAAAAAAGATAGCGAGAGAGATAGAGATAGATAGATAGATAGATAGATAGATAGATAGATAGATAGATAGAGAGAGAGAGAGAGAGAGAGAGAGAGAGAGAGAGAGAGAGAGAGAGAGAGAGAGAGAGAGAGAGAATGAGAAAGAGAGAGAAGAAAATAATCATAACCTGTCTGTGAGAGAGTAATAGACAGAAAGAAAAAGAAAGGACGAGAGGGGCAGAGAAACAGAGAGAGAGAGAGAGAGAGAGAGAGAGAGAGAGAGAGAGAGAGAGAGAGAGAGAGAGAGAGAGAGAGAGAGAGAGAGAGAGAGAGACAGATGAGAGTGAATCAGATCTAAATATGATTGTACTACCGCAAAACGATTTCCCTACATGCGAAGCTTACGTGGTGGCGTTTTACCACCTTGCGCCCAAAACAATATAAATTGATGCGGTCATAAAAACTTCAGCGGTTACCTAAGTTCAGTAACTCGATGAAAAGAACGCAGCACCATCAATGACCCCAGCGGTTCATCAACATGACATCGCCAAAAAGCTTTGCAAAGAAGCATTAAATTTGGGAATGGGTTGTTCTATGGTTTCTGTTTGCAAACTAATCTATAAAATATATAGGCTAGTATACCAATATTAATAGCATATCTTTAATTGTGTTTCATTAAAAATTAAAGAAAATAGCAGTCATGATTTCAAACTTTGCATAAATCTTAGCGCATTGAATTGTTTCTTTATCATTAGCGCCACAATATGTCAGGCACATTTATCAATTAAAAAAGCACGCATCTTTTCTGAAAAAAAAAAAAATTAAAAGAAAATACTGAAAGTCGCTAAGACGTGTAACTTACGAACTCCTGTCCAACATAGCAAGGGTCGGCTTTGAACCTGAACCTCGAGCTTAGTGAGGTGGGAGTGTTTGATCATAACATTTCTCGCACGGTTGACAAGAAATCTACCCACATCGCTGCTGTCCTCACGCTAGACTAATTGTCCTGCTCACATGAGGGCTGGATCATCTAGTCATACCCTGCTCACTGTGAGCGCCAGCTGGCCGACACGGTGGGGAGCTACCAACACAACAGCTGCCCGCACCCGTTAAACAAAATATTGTTATCTCAGGGTCGAACTCAACCGCATAAACAGAATGAACACATCGCGCACTTCGGAGAAGAAAAAAAGTCGCATAGTTTGGGAAAACCATCAATTTGCAGAGTTATGCTGAACCCAAAAAGTTAGATAAAACTCAAGGAGAAATTTATATCCTAAGCGCCCAAAACATATCGTGATATTACAGGCACTATATGTTTACAGTCTGCTGAGATAACTGATGTCAGTTGTAGCCAAACACGTGATGCAAATCAGCCGCTCTAGATAATAATAAAAACTCAGCATGAATAATTTTACGGTTTACGCGCAATCAATTATTAACATAAACACCATATGCACAGTGTTATGTGCATTGATTTACATATAATTTTGAATTCCTTGTAGAGGGACAAACATATTCACAACGAGTTTGCAAAAAGTGAACGAACAGACAATATTCTACTATCCATTTGTTTTGTCTTTTCGACGAATACTATGGTCTCCTCACTCGTTTAAAACTGGTAGAGATGGAGGATGGAACAAAAATTAGATAAAGACAATGCTTTTGCAGAAAGCTTGCGATGAGTTGAGGAAAATGCTTTCACGATTTCCAGTTCAAGCGGTTTCATTCAGTAGATTATTTACATTGGGGAAAAAAAGAATATATCGTGATTACATAATGCAACAATAGTTTTTTTTTGTATGCAATGAATTAAATAAATGGAGGAACTAATAAAAATTAGGATTAAGACTTGGTGTAGAACGATTTCTTCGTTGTGACTTAATCTAAAACTTTGACATTTAATAATTATTCATTGATTTGAACGTAAAGTAAATGAGCTTTGTATTCCCAGAACAACACTCTATAACAGTATCATGCTATAGTATGCAATCCAAGTTTTAAGTGTGCAAAATGCTGAAGCGATTAAAACTTCGCTGTTACAACTCCGCCTCAGCGTATTTAAGCTCGAGCTAAGGTTAAATTAGTAGCGTGCGCGCCCTAGTCTAATATGTATCCAAAGTTCGAGAAACTCGTGCTGAAAATAGGCCACTGTCTTGTTTTCTGCGCAGAATTATTGCCCGAAGAAGGAACCAGTTACTGTTATCACATTGAAGATCTTAGTAAACAGTTCACCCTGTTGTGGAAACAAATTTTTGTTATCAAGCGGCACAGATCCTGTGCCACGGAGTGCAAAGTGCTTTGTTTATCATCTTCTAGCAACACGGGCGGACAGGGTTGCAGTGACGACAGGCGTGCATTAGGATGGGTCTAGATCTAACCTCTTTACAATTAATATCAATAATACGTGTATCACATAACTTACTACTACAAGAATGAAACTTTAGTCACGTCACTGCATACCAAAAACGGGCACTGAGTATATTTTTCGTTCAATGATGACGTGTTTGATACATGCGCCCCCACTCTCCACCCCCCCTCGTCGTTGTTTTTGTTTTTTTTTAAATATATATCCTTTTACTGTTGAGTTTCATAACGCAAAGGGTGTATATTCCTCACGATTACAGGATAGAATATAGACCTGATTATACGTTGGGCAGGTGATTTTAGATCATTTAGGGAAATGCTTTAGTCTCACTAAACTACCAACAAACAAGTATACAAACAAACAAAAATGACTTAAAACGGTATTGGCCAGCGCCGTGTTCTAGAATTACATTAATGCTCTAGTGCGGTGGTAGCTAATACCGTTTTTTTTTTTTCCACATATTAAATAATGTAAGGCCTCGTATTCGAGAGGTATGCATTCTGCGCTGGAATCATGTAAGCATAGTTAGGCATTACTGTTGATAATACAGTCCGGTGGAGAACCTTTTATGTTAAAGAAATTGATCACTTCAGTTTACATTATGCTGCAAAACAAAACATAAAAAAGAAAAACAAACAAACAAAAAACCCCCATAAAAAACAAACAAAAATCTTATCACAAGATAAAAACGAAAATGTCAGATGTTTGGAAAACATGACACGGCCAGTTACAAGGGCAGTAATCATATTGAAAAATGCATATTAAACAACAAAGTAACAATGTATTTAAAAAACCAATGGTGCCTATTATTATCAAGCAGGTAAAATTTTAATCTCAGTATAAAATCATAACAAAAATGATGAAACTAAAATCTATTAAAAAAAAACCTGTTTCGGGCACTGCTTATAATTTCTCTTCTATTTTTTGGCCTACGAATTTTGAAAAGAGGCGTAACCCTTCATTGATTTATCGGCAGACTTCCGGTTTTTCATCAAAATTAAATTTTGCCTATTTTTGCTAAAGGAACAGGGGCGGAAAGAAAGATGGGAAGTCGAGAGCCAGAGCATCTCAAACCAGGAAAGACACAGTCGACAAATTAAGTACCTCTGACTTAAAAAAACAAAACAAAAAAAAACTTGTATAAAAATAATGTTAAAGGGGCATTTTCTTTTGAAAAAATTCAAAGCAACCTTTTTTATTTCTATATTTAACTTGAGTAAAACCAAATGTCGAATGTGAAACATTGAATTAAAAATAATATATGCCTAGAAAAAAAAGCTTTACAAAAACAATTTTCAGCTAAGTATAACAAACGCAAAGGTGATAGCGACACCTTAGTGGTGAAAACAAATATAACTGCCTTTACAAAATCTTCATAAAGAACTCAGGGTGAGAATAGGTTGTCAAAAATTAATTCAATCACAGACATCCCTTATGCAGAGAAAATGATAAAACATAATTTATGTGCTCTATGTTAAATTAAAAAAAAAACCGCAAGAATTCTTTGGCGCCCAAGAGATTAAACTTTTCACTATTGGATCCGCCGAGGATGGCCAAAATCAGATTACCGTGCTGTCTATCATTGCCTAATCCGCTCTGATATTACAGCTTAACATCGTTTGGTCCGGCGTGAAAGAGTTTTGGCTTTGAAACATTTCCATCCATAAAACGGCTTTTGAGATGTTTCAAGATTTTAAAGTCTTAAGCTTTTTATCATTAGAGTGGACCGATGAAAACATGGTTCTCTTGAAAATAGTTGTGCGTCTAATGGACAAATTCACAAAATGTGGCTTCAGAAAGAGAGAGAGAGAGAGAGAGAGAGAGAGAGAGAGAGAGAGAGAGAGAGAGAGAGAGAGAGAGAGAGAGAGAGAGAGAGAGAAATTTTCTTTTAGATCAAACTCGTCTGGTAGGAGCTTGATCCTTTAGGAAAAAAAAAAACTGCCACAAACAACGATAAAAAAATACTGATTTAGAGAATGAAATGCGGAATAATTGACAGTTTTCTTTCTTTTTTTTTTTAAACATCGTCAACCAAACACAAATAATAAGGCGCCGTTTAAAAAAAACAAAACAAAACAAACAACAAACAAACAAACATGATTTATCTTTGCAAAATATAGTAACCGACTCGATTAATCAAAAAAAAAAAAAAAAAAAGCCAACCCCCCCAAAAAAAAAAAAACAAAACAAAAAAACAACAACAACAAAAAAACAAAAAACAAAAACAAACTTGTAATTTACAGTACAGGTAGCCCTAATTTACAAGACCCACTGTAAGCCAAGCAAGGAAACTACTCTTCAAACTAAGTTCCAGAACTGGGCGAAGATATTTCTGGATATAAACGGAATATGAAGAGTAAATTTAATTATCCCACCATGATTTGAGAAAAAAGATTACGAAATGAATTTTAAAAAAGGCAAGGAAATGGAAACAATTCCATGGAAAAGAAGATTACCTTGGAGAAAAAATAGTTCCTTTTTCGTGTATCATCAGTAATAATATGATAACTCTTTGTAAAAAAATGTTGAGGCAGCTTTCAGCGCTGGGATATGTTTTGTTTTGAACCTGGTCTCTTGCGGACAAGTCGTGACCGAACGAACCTCATTATCAAGAACTCTGACAATATTTTTTTTATCATATTTAGCAGGATGATATTTATGGTCAAAAATAAAGCTGATAGATGACAGTGAATTCAAAGATGTAAAATCTGTTCCTCGTGAAAGATCGGGATACTTGGAAGATTTACCTGCTAAGGACAGAGTTTTTATTGGTATAATTATGTGTATATAGATTCAAACAAATTGAAGTTTGTCGCTGTTGTGGTAGAACAGTGAGAGATATTTTAAAAGTTCGAAAAAGTACAAACAGGTAAACCGAAATAATGTTAAACACTTGTGCTTTTTTAATACGGATTTTTTTAAATAAAGCTCAATCATAATTTTTTCAGCTTTGGAACAATTTTCTTTCTTTGCCGTAAGTTGTCGATCACAATAGTAATATAGTTAGCAAAAGTTATGATGATCGTAAAATTCACCAACTTTCCATCAATACAAAAATCGGACTTAATCTCGCTGCATGCATAGTTAAAAAATATTAGTGCATAACTTGTACAAAGTACAACAGCTCCTAGCTGAGCTAACCTTCATTCTTTCTCAAAATAGTGAGGAATTTTAGAGGGGTTGGGTCTAAATATACAAACCAAACAAGTTTAAAATAAACTGTTTACAGAGCTCGAATGGAGACGGCTAGATAACTTACTGCGCTGAGGTTGAATACTCTCCTTTTCAACTTTCTTTTTTTTTTTCGGAAATTTAAAACTTCACTTACCTGGTGAGAATATTCTTTGCCTGTGCGTGGAATCGGAGAAGGCTAGGTCGCAAGGAGAAATCTTCATCGCAGCTATCATGACTTTGTCATCTTGACACTGTTGTTCTATGGTCTCACCCTATACTGACCTTAAATCCATCTGTAGGGAAGATACAAATATAAAAAGACATGTGATATGTGATACGCTCCAGAAACAATCTTAAATGTTAAATATTATCCGTTTAACTCATGGAGATCACGTAGGTCTGTTTGACCTGTCGCAGTAGCCAAAAAAAAAAAAAAAAAAAAAAAAAAATGAATGGCACGACTTTGTCTTCTGCGAGCAATTAATATCTTGTGTTGCGTGATTTCAAAAAAACAAACCAAAAAAAAAAAAAAAAAAAATCTGCACGAAGGAATAAAACCAAACCCACCATTTGTACCTTTTTCATGTTATTCTTAAATAAAAAAAATAAAGAAATCAAACATTAAAGGCTTGGAGAATTATGGGAAATAAAAAAAAATGCTTACAAACTGATATTTTAAAATAAAGCGAAAAGCCAATCCGTTCATTTGGCACCTTTTAAAAGTTAAAATTATAAAAATAACGTTTAATAATTTTCTAAACAGTTCGTGGCATATGAGAGCAATAACACCGCGGAAAAATTCGAAATAACTTGTACGAGAACTTAAGTTATTTTATATTATAATTTTTATCAATACTTTTTCACACCCTCGCTTCAACAGAGTACATGAAATTCCAACTCGATCATTCAAACTTGGAACAAAAGAACAGATTCGCGACGCTACAAACTAGTGCAGTAGTAATCCAACATGAATGCAAATCTGAGTCAGAGGAAAAAAGAATAAACAATCCTACAAGTCGAAACAGCAATATCTGTTCAAGATCCTTGTATGAAAGGTTTATACAATGTTCAATAGGCTAATACTTTACGCTCGAGTGACGCATTATCTTTTTGGGATGTCAATGAGGACAGGCTGGCGACACGATAACACTTATAGGAATAGTCTTTATATTGGGTAAAATCTATGTGTCATAACAAACATTCTCCACGACACTCCTATTTGATAAGCTTGAAAGAGAAAGGCAAACAGAAAGAGGTTGAAAGTGATAAAGCTCGCGCTCTAGATAAGGCACCTGTGTTTTAAATACAAGTCAAGGGTTCAAAAGACTATATATAATTGTTATCCATATATGGCCATGTAAGGCATTGGTTTTGGAAAATCTTTCTCAGGGAATAAGGATATGCATTTTGAACAAATAAAAGTGTTGCAACTAAATGGATGTTAAGTTGTAAAATAAATTTGAATGACACAAGTAACGACAGATACATCAACACCTGAAAACGATCAATGGTATAGCACGATCTGAAGACTGCCGTGTAGACCAGCAACATTTGGATTTATGAGCTTCATAAACAGGAAAAATAATTCGAGCAATAACAAAAACATCGGTTGTAGTGTGAGTAATGATGATCACATCATTATGAACATCAATATAACTACTACTGCTACTACTACTGCTGCTGCTGTATGCTGCTGCTGCTGCTGCTATTACTACTACTAATACAACTACAACACCTAGTACTACTACTACTACTACTACTACTACTACTACTACTACTACTACTACTACTACTACTACTATTGCTGTTGTTGCTGCTGCTGTTGCTGCTACTACTACTACTATCACTGCTGCTGCTATGGCTATTGCTGTTACTACTACTACTACTACTACTACTACTACTACTACTACTACTACTACTACTACTACTACTACTACTACTACTACTACTACTACTACTACTACTACTACTACTATTTATCAAAATAACATTAATCAACTAATCATACCAACATTATCAGTAGCCAACCAATGAGGAACCAATCAGCATAAAATAAAAGCCATGAGTAACGTATGAGTAATACATCGCAACATTCGGCCCCTTAAGAGCGGGGATGAAGTTTCATTTTAAAAAAAACCACTTGTCCGCTGTACTTAAAAAAAGAAACGACAACAAAAAACCCTGTATAACACTGCTTATCGCACGTCACTCACTATAGAGTATCACAAGTTTACTTTTTACGAGCATGCTCAGCTTTTTTGTTCTTCGCTTAGCGATCAAAGAATTTCCTGGGGGAAAAACCACAGTGGATATTTCCACGTTATTCCGAAGACACGCAGTATATCTAAGCATACCCTGAATAAGGAGAAAATCTAGATCTAGCTAGGGAAAAAAAGAGAAGAATTAGCAGGACATTTCAGCAATAAAAATGCGAACGGGTCAATAAAATGTTGCGATGTACACTGGCTATGTAGTTGCTTGGAGGGAAATCCAACAGTACATCGAGTAACACAAACAGAATGAGAGAGAGAGAGAGAGAGAGAGAGAGAGAGAGAGAAAAAGAGAGAGAGAGAGATGGAGAGAGAGACAGGCAAACAGACAAAGAGAAAGGCAGACAATGAGAGACGGAATAAAGAGGCCTTGAAAATAGAGAAAAAAATAAAGACAGAAACAAGCACAAAGAGATTGTCAAAAAAAAAAAAAAAAAAAAAAAGAAAAGAAAGAAGGAAAGAAAAAAATGGCAAAAAAGACAGACAAACACCAGACAGCTGCAGAGCTTTATACGGAGAAAATTGTGTGTGAGAGAAAGAAGAGACAAATAAGAGTCAAACAAAACGAGAAAGTAAGATAGAATCAAAAAGAGGATGAATGGGTTTGACAAGGAAAACTTTTCTTTTGGAGACGAAAGGACACTTGAAATAAAAACGATAGTCTAAAGATATTGTTAAGACTGTAACGAAATAATTTTCTACACAAACAAAACGTCACTGTGCAATCAAACAGAACAGAAAAAAATGGCAGTTTCAAATTGAAAAAGAACCAACAACTGATGATTATGATGATAATGTAATAATAATAGTAATAATAATAATAATAATAATAATAATAATAATAATAATAATAATAATAATAATAATAATAATAATAATAATAATAATAATAGGGACAACGACTTTTCTAATACTAATAAAAGCATAATTATAAAGATGCACTAAATTAACGATTTTCTCAAAAAAAAAAAAAAAAAAAAAAATAACAATAACAACGAATCTTCAATTATCTGCCGATTAAGTTGAAAATTGTTGTATGACTATTTCATCCCAATTTGCTAGCCTATTTAAACTTTTCAGCATATTAAACCTTCCATAAATATCCAGGAAACGCATGAAGAACAAATGCACATGAAGATTTGAAAAGCAATATCTACCGAAAAAAAATATTAACAATAGAAACTTCAAAATCTCACACAAGCAAGAAAGACGCAACGTTCAAAGGAATCTATTAAATGATCTACCATTATAAAACGTTTCGAAAAGTATCCGAAGCATACATGTCCAGTCTATTATTTAACCTTTTTCATATCAGACATGAAAACCATATTACAGATGAAAAATAATTAAGCCAAATCGAGGAAAGAAGTCAATTAAGATTGCAGACGTGATCATTGTTTCAATTAGATTAAACCACTCTTATTTATTTATTTATTTTATTGATTTATTTATTACAGAATTATGTAATAGGAAATTAAATATAACCATGCCATATATCTTTCCGATAAGTCACTAAAAATATTTCAAACAGAAAAAAAAAAACCAACAAAACTTCAAAGATTTCTGAACTTTTAAAATATTTTTCACAGCAGAGATATTTTTGAAAGAAAAAACAGAACTTAATTAATGAAACCGGGAAATTGTTGTTATCCGGCAACTTTTCCACAAAATATATAATATAAAAAAATACGATGAAAGCTAACAGGGTAACTGAACAAAAAGAAAAACAAAACTAGGAAAGAATCATACCTGATACACAGCGGTAAAAAATAACTTTATGAAATAAACCGAGCACTAGATAAAAACGATCTAAAAGAAGCACAACTCACACAGCCTTTCGCTCGAGTCTCCAACACGCTCTATTTCTATTTTTCAAACTGGTGACAAATTGCCGTGAAAATTGTCGTGCCCCGAGGCAACAGCCAGTTTCACCTGAACAGCAAGCGGCGAGTAGGATTTAGATCTAGTGGGTGAGCACTGAGCAGGCAGCTGACAGGCCAAGAAAGTGAGTGACAGCGACGATCGTGGCGTGTGATCTCTGGCGGAGAGACCACACTGCCTTGCACTCACTCAGCTGAGGTGAGAGAGGGGGAGGATCAGATCGGGTACAGGAAGATGAAGAGGGATTAGAGCGAGGAAAATATAGATGAATAAAGAGTTGGGTGGAAGCATAGACTGATAGATAGACAGATAGATAGAGAAAGATATATATATATATATATATATATATATATATATATATATATATAGAGAGAGAGAGAGAGAGAGAGAGAGAGAGAGAGAGACAGAGAGACAGAGGGAGAGAGAGAGAGGGTTAATTTATGACAGTAGAACAAATTGAAAGCCTTTAAGAAAACGATATTAAAAGGAAGCGAGAGACACGGTGGAAAGAATAAAGAGAGAGAGAGAGAGAGAGAGAGAGAGAGAGAGAGAGAGAGAGAGAGAGAGAGAGAGAGAGAGAGAGAGAGTGAGAGAGTGAGAGAGAGTGAGAGAGAGTGCGAGAGAGAGTGAGAGTGAGAGAAAGAGAGTGAGAGAGAGAGAAAGAAAGAAAAAAAATGGCTAACATTCTCTAAGCAACCAAAGAAAACTACACTATGATTATGGGTTAGACCGCAAATATTCCGCGAGAGAATTGATTGAAAAAAATCTATAGTTATTCTACAGATTTAATAATCATCCCCAGGAGAATAAAGTTCTGTTGGTTTTGAATAATGGCTGGTGGATAAAACCATTGAACAAAGATTAGAAGCAGCGTATTACTTTGTGATTCTTAAACAAAAGTGGTCGTAAAATATCACGGGCTGAAACAAAATAAGCAAAGGTATTGGCATTGGGAATTAAAAAAAAAAAAAGAACCAAACAAATAAAAACAAACTTTAAAAGCTGCCATGAAACAACTAATAAGCATCCTTAAACATTATTCTGGGAAACGGGAATAAAACAGCGCAGAGCTGCGTGAGTATGAGAAGAGAAGACAAGTTAAAGACGAGAAAGAACTAAATATATTGACAGATGAACCAGCTACGTCACCGGTAGCTCAATACAGGAGAGAGCTGCTACGTGAAACTGACAGGAGAGAAGACAGGAGTACCATGCTCACCCAGTCCTGTTCCAGTCGAGACACTGACAGTAGAAGCAGATCCAGTTCAGTTGACAATTTATGATCTACTGGAGGAGCTGCGGATCTAAAATAGTATTTTTGAGATATTTAAAAGATGACGCATTCACCACGATCGAGTTTATCAAGTTAATCAGAGATTAAAGAAGCGACCTATGGAAAGAGTGTGAACAAAAATCTGTCATAGTTATGTAGCGGCAAAACAAAATTTGTCCATAAGATATGTCGTATAAGATTCCTGGTGTTTGGTGTTGAGAGAAGACGAAAGAAAGAGACCGTGAAAAAGGTTTCCTGTGAGACTGATGTCAATATGAGGATGATAACGATTATGCCAGAATTACGAGTAATGGATGGGGATAAGGTAAAGAGTAAGTAGCCTTGGAGGTGAGATGTCTTGGATTAACGATCTCACGTGGTAAAGATTTGACATTCTGACAGCCAGGAGCATGAGCTAAACCTGCTCCTACTCTCTCTCTCTCTCTCTCTCTCTCTCTCTCTCTCTCTCTCTCTCTCTCTCTACCTATGCCTATACCGCTGTCTTTCTTTTCTTCTTCTATCTGTGAGTGTGCCTATCTGTCTGTCTGTCTCTGTCTGTCTGTCTGTCTGTCTGTCTCTGTCTCTGTCTCTCTCTGTCTCTGTCTCTGTCTCTGTCTCTGTCTCTGTCTCTCTCTCTCTGTCTCTGTCTCTCTCTCTCTCTCTCTCTGTCTCTGTCTCTGTCTCTGTCTCTGTCTCTGTCTCTCTCTCTCTCTCTCTCTCTCTCTCTCTCTCTCTCTCTCTCTCTCTCTCTAACTAGCTGTATAGAATTCTTAACATAAGCTTTACCCTCCACCTCATCTTACATAATTATATTCTTGTAACCAGGTCAAAGAACTGTTTATGATAAAATAATCGTCATGGCTGCTGAGGCTGCGGAGGAAGTATAACCTGATTATGCAGCATTGTGAAAAAGAGTAGTAGAAAGCACATCCAAATCCAAATAGAGAGAGAGAGCCATTTCATCTCCAAGCTGTATATCATTATAATGGTTAAGGTCAGCAAATAGCCTGTTCGATCTATCTAGTCATTTCGGAAAAAAAACAAAAAAAAAAACACAAAAACAAAGAGAGTGGTTAATATAAGACAAGATAAAGTGGCGTAATTTCAGGGTCAAGTGGGTTATTTTTACGGTCTTTGGTCAAGTCTCAATTTGCCCATGACTCACTTCTTCCTGTTTTTGCTTATTTATAAGAAAATTCAGACAAAAAAAATAAGTATAATACGTTGCTAAAACTGCCTCGTCTTGGAGGAGAACCAATTTTTTTTAAACCCAGCTTTACCATCCCCCCCCAAAAAAAAAAAAATTTTTCCCACCTTATTTGACACACAAAACCAGACACATAATCTTTAGAGATAGTTTGATTCCATATAAATATTAATAAAGAAAGCCTTGCCCCTGATCTATAAAACTTTCATAGAAAACAAGCCTCATTTTTACACGGGCTAGGTGAACGCAGCACTGAACGAAACAACGTACAATAATTGATAACTGATTGCCACTAGAAAGTGACAGAAACCAGGGAAGTTAGGCCAAATTTCCTCCATCCAAAATAAATATCCAGATGGCGTTTCAGTTGTTATGTTCCAATTACTCAATGTTTCTCGCATGTTTGTCTGTGCGCTATTGTTTTAAATCGAGAGTCGGCCATGATTGTTTCTTTGTCCTTGTCTGTATGCTCGTAGATTATTGATTCCTCGGCTGTTGTTGCTGCTGTCACTCGTATAATTAGTGATAGACAAAGATTTTAGACGCAGCCAGCAACTCTCGGTGGTTGCTGACGCTGTGACAGGGCGGGATTATCTTACGTTTCCTTCTCGTCGCTTTTACTTCAGGGGAAAGCTGAGAAAATAATTGTGAATAATTACCCTGGGTGACGATGGGGGATCTTGTAAGTTGAGAGCATACAGCGGTGTGGGGGGAAAAATTGAGCTTTCTATTGAATTATGGAGGAATGAGGAAAATAAAAGGAAGCATTTGAAAGAAAAACACCGATTAAAGACTAATTCAAAAAAAAAAGAAGCACATAAAATAGCTTCATATACAATAAGAACTTCAATAAAAAAAAACTTTCCATTAAAAAACTGTTTAACTATCTTGACAGAGATAATAATGACCTAATTATTTTGAAGGAAAGTTGATGCCAAATATATCAAAAGAAAGGGAGGAGGGGAATTGCTCCAAAACGAGAGTTCGTTAGTTCGTCACAGACGAAAAGCAGAAACATCCTGGCCTTTAGCATATATATTCAATTATGGAGCACTAGACACTTATATACCATTCTTTCATAAAAGTGATATAAAAGCAATAATTTATTGTTGTCAATGGAAAAGGCGCGGTCTTCCTTCATCAAAGTTGCTTTCTATGATTCATCCCTCCATCTTGGTGAATCATCATCCATGTTATCATCTTCATGATCATCATTCCCATCCTCATCGTTTTCATGGTTTCATCATCATCATTATCAACCGGACCACCATGTTTATCATTAAAAGCAGCAGCAATATTATGATTTCCATCTTAGCCTCCTATATTATCCAACCTCCTCATAAATATTGTTTTAAGTTTCCCTCCCTACCTCTTTCCACCTTCCTCGATACAACTTGCAAAACCATTTCGCCTTCTGCATTTTAACGTTAAACTTTTAAAGTTTATCTTAGGTTTACAAACGCGACCGATTTATTATGATACTACATCGATTTCCAGTCAATAAGAGCAGTGTTCGAAAAATAAAATCAACGAGAAAGGAAGAAACACAATGAGCAAGAAAGAAAACAAACAAAAAAAAAGGAGTAAAAATCAGGAGATAACACATTATTGCAGGATTTACCAATAAACAAAACCGCTAAAGCAATGATAATACTCGTAATAGAGATGAAAGAAAAAAAAATTGCGAGATGGGGCAACTCAGGGATTACTGTAGTTTATTTTCCGACCAGAATAACACGCTGGTTGGTATTGCAAGTATAGTTTTGCCATGTAACATTTCTTCTCATTGTGCTCAAACCTATTCAGACCGTAACACACGCTCAGTATATCGTATTATATTAAAAACACATTATACCGTATTATATTAAAAACAGTATAAATCGTATTATAATAATAAAAAAGTTTTTCTCCGAGCATTCTTTGTTTCTGTTGCGATAGAATCTATTCAAACGCATACGACTATATTGAGGGAACATGGATACAAACGAATTGTAACATGCAAATCTAAACCTGTCAGACAGATGTTTTTGTTCGGGCGGAGAGATAATAATATCCACTCTTTTGTCCAATAACTCTCTGTTTAGAGCATTGTTGACATTGCTATGGAGAGCTCAGCAACTGAGGTATATAAGCGTTAGCATGTGGCTATTCAAAAAAAAAAAAATATATAAATAAATAAAAAAGTGGAGAGTGGAGAGAACTAGCGCGGCCTGGGAAACATTCACCCAGACAACCAGTCCAAAGAGCGATCTCCTAGGCACTAGCTGCTGTTTTGCAAACTTCACTGCTCTTTGATATACGGAATTGGTTCGGTTTGCACAAAAGAACGGATGGTTCAATGGTATAAAAGAGAGCTAGAGCCCGAGAAACAAATACACCATTGCTGATCTTCATCAACCGATACTTAAATCAATGTGAGATCTCTTTTCTTTTGTACTACAGTATTAGTATCCACTCATTCTCTTACTCTCTCTCTCTCTCTCTCTCTCTCTCTCTCTCTCTCTCTCTCTCTCTCCCTCTCTCGCCCTCACCCTCTCAGTCAGTCTGTCTGTCTGTGCTTTCTCTCTCTCTCTCTCTCTCTCTCTCTCTCTCTCTCTCTCTCTCTCTCTCTCTCTCTTCCGCTTTCACCCCCATTCAAATTTTCGCAATAAAATTTTAATCTTATAACAAGGTAGAAAAAGAGGGAGCGACAACACCTGTGTCGTGTTATCAATATTAATACTAGGTTTATCCTGAATGCCTGTGTGTATGTACGTGGTGTGTGTAGCAGTATAAGGTAAAGTAAGTTGACTCGAGGCGGAATAAAACAAAAACTTTCCTTACAATAACACCGTTATGAGAGAGAGGATCACAACAAAACGAGCGGAGAAGTTTGCACCCAGGAGTGCCCCTAAAAACACAACACCGGTGTTTATGAATTGATTGGCAGTAGGTCGAGCGTGAGGTGCTCTTTTGGAAACAGGAAGCAGAGGAAAGAAAGAAAGAATGGAGGTAGGAACGCGTTGGGCTACGGTTTATTTTTTTAGAGGTAAGGAGGGGGTGGAAGGGCATGAATGGGGGGTTGATTAGAGAGAGAAAGAAAGAAAATGGAGAGGGAGAAGACACAGAGAAAGTAAATCGAGACTAACTTAGAGAGAGAAATTAGGATACTGGGGGGGGGGGGGGTTGTATGTTTATATTGCATGTTGCATACATACGCATACACAGGAGGGGGAGAGAGAGAGAGAGAGAGAGAGAGAGAGAGAGAGAGAGAGAGAGAGAGAGAGAGAGAGAGAGAGAGAGAGAGAGAGAGAGAGAGAGAGAGAAAAAGAGAGTCGAAAGACAGAGAATGAAAAGGGGAGATCGAATTAAAAAGAAAAAAAAAAGTTGAACCCCCAAGGTGTGGCAGACGCGTCAGGCATAGCGGCCGCCTGTGGAGCGGCGGGAATACGGGTAATGCTTGCAGACAATATAATCCAATACCGGCACCGCCCAAAAACCAATATAGAAAATCAAACGGCTTTGAGGCTTTTCGGACTCCATTAAATTGCAATAAAGCAAAATGATGTTGCGGCCCTGTCTGGGCTCCACACTCAGAGAGCTGTTGTGGTTCTGCCGTGTGGGTGTACAATAGGGCGTGTGTGGGTGAGTGGGTTTCAGACTTAGTGTGCCATGGTTTTGTTTTGAAAGTGAGTTCGGATCCAGGTTGGGACACAGAAGGGAAGCCAAGAGTTTCCTGTTACTAGCGAGTTTTGTAGGATTAATTCTCTTTTCTCCTAGTTATTAATCGACTTAGGTTGATCTTGCGCAAAGCCTTGTTGGTGATAGATTAATATAAGAATATGAAAACGGTTCCACAAAGAGTGCATTGAGAAAAATGAAAATAAAAATACATAACGGGAACCTCATGTTTTTTTTTTCTTTTTCCCTTTTTTTTAAAGAATTGTAGGTTTTCACTGTTTCATAGGAGAACAGCTTTAAAGAGGAGGATCACAGTCAGAGACAGACGGTGACAAAAGTGGGTGAATTCTATGGGTTAGATTCAGAGATAGGCTTCTATTGGGGATTTACTATCCATTCACACCCAAGAAAATATAAACGTTTATACTACTATTATTCAACTTTGCATTATTTATTAAACAGAAAACGCATTTCGGATTTTAACCTCGATGTATTAATATAGGCGAATCTTTGTTTCTATGTTGACGACTGCAGAACATTTAAGGAAAAAAAAAACAAGTCTTACACAGCACTTTTTGACTAAAATAATAGAGTACATAAGATTCTTTGACCGGGTATAAACAACCAGCTTACCTCTCTGACATTACAGAGAAGCAGTTATAACAAATTTCGCATCACTCAAGCATACTGACAAGACCTACAGCTGGGCACTCTTTACTGCACCTGACCTGAGCGAGGAGTACACATTGTGTGTAAACAGCGTTTCCCTTGACAAGGATTCAAAGGCACACCTGACAAAGCAAGGAGACAAACCACAGACCCTCTGATCCGAGAGCAGAATGTTTACCATACGACCACGAAGCCAGGCTCTGGATATATCATCTGGCTCATGAAGGATAATTTGTCAAGAGGAAATCATTTTCGCTTGTCAGCCTCGAAAAGATTGGATTTGATTGCACCATGTTTCAACGGGAAAGTTAGATCTGTGCGCAGTTAAGGACAATAGGCTAAAAATTACGGTGAGAAGAAACGCTCAATTGATAATGAATCTTGGCCCGATTGGCCCTCGGTGTTTCCACGTAAGCGGCTTGGCATGAAACCAGCTTTGCTTAATTTGCGTATAAAAATTAATAATTTCTGACTTATTCCTATCACATGCATTCTTAAACGGTATCAAAGGCATTATGTGATGGTTAATGAAATTTCAGTAAATATTCAAGAATGAATAAAAATGAAAAAAATGACAGCATAGACATGTCTCATAAATTTCCTACAGGATTCATTTTTTACTCGATGTATGAATCTCTATAGAGACATAAATCAGACGCTGTAAAACACTGCTTGAAGAGGGTGCCTCTGCTATAATGCTGAAAAATTAAGACTTCGACATAGCAGGCAAAGAGCAATTCGAGGTTGCGTCTAGAAATAAAGAAAGAGAGCTTTTGTTAAAAAAATAAATAAATAAATAAAAAACCAAACTAATACGACCAACAACATAAGCAAAAAAAAAAAGAGTTATCTTTATCAGAGGGGGTGCTTTGGGGAAAACGTGTCATAGTGAGTAGGAGAGAAAGAGAGAGAGAGAGAGAGAGAGAGAGAGAGAGAGAGAGAGAGAGAGAGAGAGAGGGAGGGAGGGAGGGAGGGAGAGAGAGAGAGAGAGAGAGAGAGAGAGAGAGAGAGAGAGAGAGAGAGAGAGAGAGAGAGAGAGAGAGAGAGAGAGAGAGAGAGATTGTCAACAAAGAAACCACGAACTGCCGTTGCCTCCATTTTATTGGAACATGCATTTTACGGCTCGGGACAAGAAGATCCTGTGCTGACAGCAGCTCACACATTAATTTCACATCTATCAACATGGCTGCCCACACCCCAGACATCTGAGGTCAAACGTGCCAGTTCCAATGAACAAGGGAGCTGGAATATCACGGGGATAGAGATGGATCTGGCGCTGAAGATCTGAATCAACATGGTCTAATGTAGTAATGTTGCCCATGCTTCCCCGATAAACCTTACACCAGGCGGACAATCACCAGCTCTGGAGACCACTGAGCATGGCGCACAAACACACGGCTCACACACACTCAGATTATAATTAGGTTGTAACAAAACTCATTGTTACTGATTTTGTTTTTCTTTTTTTTTTTTTGTACTATTATTGTTGATCACTTTCAGTCTTTCTCATAAAGGAGCAGTGATTTGCCAAATATAAACACTGAAGAACAGGAAAAAAAAAAAAAACAATCACACACAGGGCTTAAATTTTCAACTGAGAAATTCCATCATATTAGCGGTTACACGTCAGTTGGCTTAATGTGAATTCAAAGAATCTAAAGTTAAAAAAATATAATAATAATAATAATAATAATAATAATAATAATAATAATAATAATAATAATAATAATAATAATAATAATAATAATAATAATAATAATAATAATAATAATAATAATAATAATAATAATAATAATAATAATAATAATAATAATAATAATAATAATTAGAGCAGCAACCCTGGCTATCATTACAGTTTATGTATCTTAGATTTATGGAACGCGAAAAAAGAAAATGTATAGCATATCTTCACCCCCTCTCTGTGTGTGTGTGTCTGTTTCTCTCTCTCTCTCTCTCTCTCTCTCTCTCTCTCTCTCTCTCTCTCTCTCTCTCTCTCACTCTGCCTGTGTGGAATAAAATATGTAGGATTGTGATCGTACAGAACGGAGAGCAAAAAACAACAAATAAATCATATTTCTTCCGCTCCTCCTTTTCTTCCTCCCTAATCCACTCCTTTCCCCTTCTCCCTCTTGTTTCTTCTTCTTCTTCTTCTTCTTCTTCTTCTTCTTCTTCTTCTTCTTCTTCTTCTTCTTCTTCTTCTTCTTCTTCTTCTTCTTCTTCTTCTTCTTCTTCTTCTTCTTCTTCTTCTTCTTCTTCTTTCATTATTATTATTATTATTATTATTATTATTATTATTATTATTATTATTATTATTATTATTATTATTACATTCATTACCATTTTTATCATACTTTATTTATTGTCCGAAACATGTAAAACTTAAGAAGACAGGGAAAACGGAAGAACAATGCCAAAAAACGTAAGCGACCAATGATGAAATGAAGCGTGAAACAAAAACTTCCTTAAAGAATAAAAAAATGGCTTTCAAGAAAAGGAAAAAAAAGCCCATGGTCTTAGAACAACGGCCTTTATGAAGTAAGTCGCCCTCATCTGTAACTATAATACTGTCGATGTCATACACCTGACCCCTCCAGAAATCCTGTCATCTTGCAACAATTTAGGACTGACATGTGTATGTGAATGGGATCGAGCAAGAGGTGAATAGATATATAGATAGAGAGAAAGAAAAAAAAAGAGAGAGAGAGAGGCAGTATAGAAAGAGAGAAAATGAGAAATAGTTTGAAAGAGATAGATAGATACATACATACAGAGAGAGAGAGAGAGAGAGAGAGAGAGAGAGAGAGAGAGAGAGAGAGAGAGAGAGAGAGAGAGAGAGAGAAGGAGGAAGAGCCAGGGCAATATATCCAGTGATGCGGAGTGTCTGAGCCCCATCAATACCCAGGCCGAGAGAACACGAGATCCGGCACGTACGATGGCCCGTGGCACATCCCTGAGCCTGTCCCCGCCCCTCCCACAACACACAGCCATTGTGTCAACTGCTTTCTCGGGCTTTACATGAAACAATCTGCTAGGAGAGGTTTTATTTCAGACATGATCATAACATTGGCTGTGTTCTGTTCGAGAAACAAGTTCACACCATCATTTAAATGATTTCATCAATTATCGTTGACACCCACGTATAGACACTCCGGCTGGTTTAAGCAATTAAGAATGACATTCGCCATGTACAAAAACAAAGTACGACCTTCAACTCCAGCCATCAGGACAGCTTCATTGTCGGTAAAGGTCTAGTGCGAGAATAGAAGTAAGATAAACACTGGCGTCGGTTTAAACACAATCAGTTCCTTAAATAAACACCCTAACTTTCCAGAACAGTGACTCATTCATGTGCACAAAGAAATAAAAAAAAAAATGCCCCCTTCATTCTATTCTCATGTAAAACCCCTGATTTGACCGCTCTACACGATCTTCTAGCAGTACAAGAACGGGAAAGCACGATTCAAGTACCGATAACCCGCGCCACCCTAAGGCGTTTAGTCATGCAAGATTACTTCCCTTTAATAATCGAAGAAACTACGGTCCGGTGCACAATGCATGATAAAGCACCGTGTTCGATCAAAGATTACACCAGCGAGTTGCCTTGAGGGGATTTTTCTTAAACAAGTAACCTTTCTTGAAACAAGCCTACGCCTTGGATGGGCAACAGGGCTTCAGAAAAGGGTGAGTCATCCGGCCCAATTAAAAGAGGGGAAAAATGAAGGCCGTGTAGAATGAAACGAGAGAGAAAAAAGAAAGAAAGGAAAAAAAAAAAAAAAGAACAACAACCCGTAACATTGGCAAGATTTGTGGGCTCGTGTGAAATGTCATCCGTTCTGTGGGGTTTATCGCACAATCCCAATCTCTGATAATATCGCCCACATCAAGTTTCCTATTTTTAGCTCTAAAGAGAACCTTCATCAGGATTAACTTACTTTTAATGTGAAAGTGTGTCTATCTGAGAGAGAGAGAGAGAGAGAGAGAGAGAGAGAGAGAGAGAGAGAGAGAGAGAGGAGAGGAGAGAGTACGAGAGGGACAAAGAGATGTAGAGAGACAGACAGGCAGAAACGTTGGAGGAAAAAAAAAGATCTGGGAGAAGAAAGAACTGGCGAGTCTAATGAACTAGAATGTGTAAGATAATCTACACATGCCGACATAAAACAAATTAAAAAAAAATCTCATCAGAGTACTTAACCTGATCCTCCCTTACTTTTATCATTCTGTTTTCTTGCAGGAAATAAAAAGATTCGGGATAGTTTTTGTTTGATTCGAGACCTTTTGCTCTGTTCTTGTAAGGAGGGCTACATCAGCTTCTCTACCGACAATCTAAGCTTGGCTCGTATCCACAAGGATGTCTGGGGTGCGAGAGGGAAAGGCTGGAATAACTTCTATCATGGCGTACGTCTCTGAGAGGGTAACAAAAAAGACCATCAACCACCTGTCTGTTGCGTTTAACGGACGACTCACAAGAAGATAATATCTACTTACTTGCTTAAGCTTCTTTGGTCTTCCAGTTTCTTTTACTTTGAACTACCGGCTGGCTTTGTCCAGTTTCGGTTATCCATGAGAGCGCCAGGTTCACAAGACCAATAACCATTAACCATTTCAACTTGTTCAATTATTTTTTAAAAGAAACCAAATTGGCAGTCTGCACTAACAAATCTCAGTCTTGGCGATGTCTTTCTGCTTTAGAAAAAAAATATCTTGTCTGTAGTTAAAATTGAGTTTGTTTGCTTGCTATGAGAAAGGCAATCGAGTTTCAGAGTTTTTTTTTTTTAATTTGCAGAAAAATGTTTGTTTTTACAGCCCTCTTTCAGTCCACCTTTTTAAGTTGAAAAATATCCGTTATTTTTTTACGCTTCCTTCCCTTTTCTAGACATTACAGCCATGTAGTGGACAAGATGGAAAGGAAGCTCACAGTGGATTCCGTGACCTTATCAAAGGCAGATGAGGACGCGTCTTCCAGAGCCATCTCGGGCGCTAGAATTGACAGGCCCTTTCAGGGGAACGGACGCGCCCGGCAAACTCCGCTCTAATTACATGCCATAAAAAACAAGCTCCGCCAGCTTCGTCCAGCCCTTTTAGTGCCGCAAGAGTTGAGGACAACTAAGAAGAAGGAAAGGCAGAGAAAGAGAAGGGCAAGGAAAACTCTTGGAGTGGAAGATTGGATGGTTTAGCCGCGTGCAGGCATGTCAAAATAGCCATCACAATTTAGACGCTTAAACGGGCAAACGTAAAAAAGACGTGGTTATGGAGGTCTTCGGTGCGGCTTTGCATAAAAGCGGAAACGCTCTTGTGGTTTGAAGTTTCAAATTGGCTTCGAGCAGGCTTCGATACCGAAATTCCCATCCTGTACGTTAGAAATATAGGGCAGAGGACTTGTTGAAGATAGCGGAGAATCCGTGATCTCTTGACAGCAATTTAAACTTGTCGAAATAATCCCAACAGGCTGGGATGTCGAGGAAGGAATCGTCATTGTTTAACATGGTTTCCTAGCGTGGAATTAACGTCGACTCAGTCAAAGTCGAGGAAAAGATATCACTTACGTATAGTTTTATAATAATTTCCATTTATATATGTCATGTCTTTCCTGATCTAGGTTACGTTTTTATAAACATCCATTGCTTGGTAGAAATTTGTTGGAAAAATGAAATTTAAAGAAAATTATAAATTAAAAAAAAAAATCCCATCATTATCCATGCTTAGAAGAGTAGGTGCAGTAATGCGAGGATGGTTGGGTGGGAGTCAGAGGCAGCAGTGTTCAGTAGGAAATGTCGGGAAATTCAATGAACTGTAGTGTGTGTGAGAAAAAAGAGAAAGAGAGAGAGAGAGTGAGAGAGAGGGGAGGTGAGATAGAGAGAGAGGGTGAGATAAATAGTATAGAACAATCAACCACAAAACTAGATCTAGCTGGAAACCGACAAAGAAGACGAAAGACGCGAAAACATAATAACAGATGGAATGAAAAGGGATCGAACCTGCACCTCGATGCGGCACCCATCGCCTTGCCGAGACAAGACCAGGATTTACAGTCACTGTCATCTTTAGATCCTTAGATCTAGCTTCGTCTGTCTCAGCCTCTAACATTGTTTGACTGTTTTCTTTATTTCAATATTCAGAGGGTGAGATAGAGAGAGATAGGGTGTGTGTGCCAGAGAGAGAGAGAGAGAGAGAGAGAGAGAGAGAGAGAGAGAGAGAGAGAGAGTGAGAGAGAGAGAGAGAGGGTGAGATAGATGGAGAAAGAGAAAGAGAGGGATAGACAGACAGATAGAGACCGCAAATCATAATGACAGAGTGTTCACATTTTAAAGAGCTACATGCAATAAACCCGAGGAAAATAAAACAAGACCTAGTACCACTCATAACATAAAATGGACAGACATTGCATGGGGAAAGATAAATTTCTGTCACAAGCTCCATTTCCACGGTCAAGTGGTGTCCAATTTCCCTTTTAATAGCCTCCTGCTGTGTACATCAATGGCCAGTAGTATGACCAATAGCAATTTTTCCGTCTCACTTCATGAGCCGTCTCTACTCAGTCTTTTTTCTCTGTAGCTTCAGGCGACGTAACATCCAGTCAAGGCTTAGCCAGGTCAACCCATATCTATTTCATCCTCTCGTCACGCTATGTGATTTACTGTTGGCGCTTCTCTCCTTGTGACTAAAGACATCGCACTCCACAGTGTAACGAGATCTAGCTGGTGTCCGATGTGTTCACTCTTGTCAACCAGTTGATGCTCAGAAATGGTAGAAAAAGAACCTGCTCAATAGTCAACTTCTCGCGACATTCTATTTAAATTTGCTCGCTGACCACTTCTATGTACATTCCTCTGCCATCCTACCATTGTCAGCCAGGAACAGGCTGTCCATCCGTTCCTTGCGATTACCAAGATAACTTGAGAAAGAATAACATTGACAAAGTAAAAGGCATGGTCTGGCAACTACAGTAAGACTCTACCCCAGTAGCAAAGCACTCAACTCACTTTCCTGTCAGGAATGTTTAGGTTCTTTTCTAAAAGTGGGACATGTCTTTCAAGAGAAAGGAGTGTATTGATAAACACATGAGAAAAGCAATCTCATTTCGTAAATATACAACGTTAATCAATGAAGTAAAGTTTTGATGGAGAAAGAATAGGAAAATAGGAACAAAACTATTTCCAACACTAGTCTTGAAGCACAGCTTAACACGTTATATATTCTTTTAGATTGTGCTGGATTTCACGCTTAAACGGAACTGGACATTAATTTTTAAGTTATAGCTCTCATAATTTCGACCTTTGGATTTAAAGACACTAGAAATCGTGACTAAACATCTGCAAGCTTGTCAGATCTAACAACACTCTGTTGATAGTTGTAAACAGGAAACCATAGTATTTTACGCAGAGCTACACACAAAAGATGTGCAAAACTTATGACAAAACTTCAGAAAAACCAGTGGATCTTAAAACAACAATTTAAATGCAACTAACAAAGCATCGAGTAGACATTGCTGTATAACTCTGGCCGACAATTATTAAAGCGCTTGATGATGACAATGTAGTTGACAAAATAGATATAAGGAATTAAAAAAGGTTTGCTGGACTACGTGTGCTAAAAAACCACCAACATAATTCGTGGTTTGATGGGACAATGTATATGTCTGACTGATTTATTGATTTTGATTGATTGAAAACAGCCTGCTCACCAAATAGTGTTTTCCAATCATTATCGTGAAAAAAAAATTAGCTTAAAAGGCTAAGCTTAAAACCCATCCACATGCTCAAACCGCGGTTAGAAAAATGTTGGAGTCTCCCTGAACATCCTATCACTCTGCCACCCACCATTCCGGTCAGGTCTTTAAATAACAAGTTTTTTTTTTTGTGCGTTTTGCAGCAAACGTCTTTCTTTTTATTCTAATATCTCTCAACAGGCCAACCAATGAGATATCGTAAAAATATTTACGATGCAAATACCCTCTATTGTGAGACTAAATGGAAGCTATAATTTTACAAATGGATGCCCGATTTTTGTTTTATATTGAAAAATAAAGTTAAATTTTGTATATAAACTTTTTTTTATGTCAATTTTTTTGAAAAAGTACATTTTTATAGCGTGAAAAGAGACCGAGATTATCTAGATCTAAAAGCTTCCCTTCCGCCATCTTGAAAATTTTTGGTGAATACTTTTTGGACTGCTGCCGGAAAAAAGTACCAAAATCTTTGAAAAATGGAAAATGAAAGTTTAGATTTTGATATGAATGATTCTCCCGATGCATCCTCTGATGATTGGGAGACGGAGGATGAGAGCACCTCGAGTGAAGATGAGGTTTCACCACTGAGACCGTCCGTCTCTCACAACACGAACATGTAAGTAGCAGAACAGACCGTTTACCAAGTGCAAACTACTATGAATGAAGGACCAAAAAAATCAAAGCAACTTGATTTTATGTATTTTTTATGTCTATGCAATGCTAACATATCCTTTTTTTTTCTTTACTACACAATTTTTTTTTGGGTAAACAAACATTTATTCTTTAGATCTAAACCAGCCTTTGTTGCTAAGACATTGTTTGTAAACAAATATGGCCGACATTTATAGAGCTAGATCATGCAGTTCTAAGATGAAAAAGATTTCATTCACTGTATTTCTGAGCATCAGGATTTTATGAGAGTGAAATAAATCTTAGTTTGGAACAACACAAATTTATTTTTTCATTTCTTGTTAAATTTATAAGTAAATTATGCCTTGAACTGAAAAGGAAATGACCGTTAGATGTTTGAAATGTAATCCTTGTACACATCCTCTTTCAGACCTGAACAAAGACAAGATCTAACTTATGGATGCATTGATCCTGGACCCAAAAGTCCCATTCCAAGTTTCAAGCCTGCTAGACCACCTGGCCTGTACTTGTCTGATGAGCCAATGACCAGACAAGACAAAAGAAAATTTTTAACTGCAGGTATAGATTTATACTGCCAAATCAACCAGTGTGTTATTTTATACTCCTTGCATATATGAAAAGTAAAAGTGTTTTGTTTGACTCAATATGTAAAGTTGGTTGATAAAGATAAGGATAATTCCTATAAAATGCTTGTGTATGCTTCTATTTTTTGTATACACTTCACTTCCCTCCCATTCTAAAAAATTTTTTTTCCCATGGTCTTGCCCCTGCTCCTTTCTCCAAATTCTTCTTTATCCCCAAACTGAAAAAAAAAATCCAGGTGCTTTCTTCAGGCTGTTTTTCTGCACAGAGATGATGGTGCAGATCTGCAAATTTACCAATGAATATGCACAGCAACATGGGCCCAACAAACCATATTTTTTCAAGAACTGGCAGGAAGTTACGCCGGAGGAGCTATACACATTTTTTGGTTTACTCATGTATATGAGTATTATACAAGCACCAAATATTGAACTGTATTGGTCTGTTCTGCAACTTTTCCATGGATTATGGGCTAGAGCCTTCATGTCTAGATTTAGGTACAAACAAATTCAATGTTTTATAAAATTTAGCAATCCAGCGACAGAGAGAAGAGAGGATAAACTGACTAAGGTAAGATTTGTTCACGACTTTTTAAGAGCTAAATGTATGAAGTATTGGCAGCCAAATGAACAGATAAGTATAGATGAGAGGATGGTTAGAAACAAGGGGAGGTATAGTTTTAGGCAGTACATAAAAGATAAGCCAACAAAGTGGGGAATGAAAGTTTGGGTTCTAGCAGATTCTATCACAGGTTACACATATAATTTTTTAGTCTACACTGGGAAGTCAGGGGATCGGGATAGGCATGCTAATGGGTTAGGGTATGAGGTAGTTATGAGTTTGAGCAAACAACTATTAAATCAAGGTTACAAGTTATTCACTGATAATTTTTATACATCTGTAAAACTGTTTGAAGATTTGTTGCAAAATAAAACTAGTGCTTGTGGCACCATACTTTTGAACAGAAAAGGTATTCCAGCCAGTCTGAAAAATGTAAATTATTTTAAAAAGTCAGGGAAACAGAGGGGTAAGATGAGATATTTGAGGGAAAAGAATTTAGGATTTGTCCAATGGCAGGATAATAAGATAGTCAGTATTTTAACAACCATGCATAAAAATTTGTCGAACAAGGTTTTCTGTAAACGAAGAAGTAAAGTAAATGGAAACTTTAGAGAATTAAATGTTGCACAACCGTTGGTTATAAAAGATTATAATACTTTCATGGGAGGGGTAGATAGATCTGATCAGATGATAGGTAAGTATAATGTTCTCAGGAAAACATCTAAATATTGGAAAACTCTAATGTATCACTTTCTAGACATTGCCAGAGTAAATGCTTTTATTATGTTCAATCAGTTTCGTAAACTCAATCCTGACATTCCAGAGGTTCAGAGGAAGTCCAGATATTCTCAGTTAGATTTTACTGTAGAACTTATAAAAGAATTAGGAGATTTAAATCCACACGTAAAAGTTCCTTTGTATGAAAGAAAAAAGAAGAATGGAGGGGCTGACCATATTGTAGTTCCTATAACTTTTCCGAAGTCATACAACTGTAATAGATGTTATCGTCTTGAGCATGTGGAAAGAAGATCTAGATTTAAATGTAGAACTTGTGATTTGCATTTTTGCTTCAATCAGCATAGGAACTGCTTGCTTGATGAGCATCCTCTAAGTGATGTCTAAAAAAAAACAAGAACTTATTTTCAATTTAATTTTAATTTTTTTTTGAGTAATGCCTAGGTTTGTATCATGAAGGCAATAACTCATCATTCATGGAAAAGTTGTAGGTCCTTATGATTTCTTTTTTATCTCACTATGTAATGTCAATAAACAATTTTCCTCTTTGTCTTTACATTGCAACAATTACCATCATCTACTTTAGTAATTTCAGATTATGTAAATTGAATTGGTATGTTTATTACAGATTTATAACACTGGTACTATTTCAATTTTCTCCTTTGAATCAACCCCCTTTTTCAATATTGCTATTATGGAGATTTCTACTTTGGATTTTATTGATTTGTTATAGATTATGACTTTCAAGATCAATAAAAGCCTTATTCTTAGGACATAAAAGAAACGATAAAATATTCACGCAAACTACTTTTATAAAATCAAAATGTAAAATATCCATCCCATAAACTTATATTTTTTGATTGAAAGACTTGATTTATGTCTAATATGAAATAAAAAATATCTCAATAGATACTTTAGTACCTAACTTCATTGCAGTTCTTTTTTTTCTATATCAAGTAAAATTTGATGATTTTTGCTGTTTTTTAACGAAAATATGTATCTCACAAAATAATTCATATCTAAGTCAATATTTGTAGCAGACCCTTCATTTTTGTGTATGTTGTGTACAATTGGATGTAGTTGAAAGGTGTAATAAAAAATTTAATTTAAATGTAATGACTTTTTTTTTTCCTTCTCAACATATTCGTATTTGGTCATTTGTACCGCAGTTCATACAATCTTTTGGTCATGATTATTAAATCACAAAAAATACAATTTCATATAAAACTGCTTTTAAATAAGTTAGAATTGTAGCCCATTCAATTTTCTAAAAAATGATATACAACATGAGGGTATTGGGAGCCTTTTACTTAATGCAGAGTGAAAAATACTAAGGAGTGTATAGCGGATTCTTCCATTCTCCCAAAAGGGGCGGCCTGTTGAGAGATATTTTGAATATCTTACATTTGTTCCCCGTGCTTGGGCCAAAGACAAAAAACGAAAGCAGAGTGCGTCAAAATCAGGGTTTTAAACCAATGCTAAACCTATGTTGAGTACTTTTTGGTGAATCCTTCAGCTTGTTCAAATTTCCAACCTCCGAAAGGAAAGAGGCATTTGGTTACATTTAATTTAAGACAATAAAAAATTATGTGTTTGATGTTTCTTTCCCTTTTAGTTTTTTTTCCTTGCGTATGTGAAATTTCGCGCATCTTTTATTGAAAAAGTACTATTTGTTCTGAACACATTAATTATAGAACGGTTTCTAGGGATGGTTTTTGTAACACAAGATTGTATAATATTTGTTGATGGTGTTTAAATTTTTATTCAGTGGTTAGTAAGTATGTGAAAAGCCAAGACGGTCAAGTGATGCTAGAGTCAAATGCACATGAATTTATAACCAGAAAAAAACGACTAATTACATCACATGAGGCTAAAAATTTAATTTGAAACTACAGTGTAAAGATTGATTTTTTTTTCATATTTTCATAAGGCATACAAGAAGAGTTTGCATTCCAAAGAAAGCAACGCAACAGATCCAATAGGTTTAAGGAAATTATCTTCTCTTAACGTTAAAGACAAACGCAGCGTCTGTGGTGTTCAAATCAATAGTATTTTATTATGAACTTCAAATTCGATCTGTTCCCTTGCCAAGCTTTATTATCACAACGTGCACGCATTCAATCTACTGAGCAAAATAAGTAAATGTTGAAACTAATACGTCTCCAACATATATAGCGCACCTGTGTAGATAAGTGCACTTTTTATCGTTCATTTCACACGCTATGGCTAAAGTTTCATCTTACTGCTCTTTGCATGGATGGATTCAAGGCTAAGGGATTACAGATCGCAGTTTAGACTTTTAGGAGGATCTTCAAAGCTGAAGAAATCGTATGAAACCTCATCAATTTATACACAAACAATTTGAAAGGAAAGTAGAAATATAGATAAAAAACTTGTAATAAGCTCAGGTTGGACGATGGACTGGTTTTGATGTGATGGGTTACATAGAAGCACAGCATGGGTCTGGGTGCATCATAAAAGGAGAACTAGGTCTTAATGGATACACCAGTGAGTGTCTTTAATGGTAATATAAATACTAAGAAAAGACTCAGGGAGATGTCAGTTTAGGACGCTTATTTTCACAGCTTGCCCCCACTTTTCTATCTACGGTCGCATTCGTTAAGTTGTAATTAAATTTAGGCGTGTCGTGTAACCTCTTGTGATATAGAAAGAACAATGCTTTTTTTTCAAGAGGAAAGAGAAATATCACAAATGTTATCCTAAAAGGGTAATATGGAGAGAAATAGAGCTAGAGGAGGAGAGGGGATGGAGAGAGATAGATAGAGAGAGAGAGAGAGAGAGAGAGAGAGAGAGAGATAGATAGAGAGAGAGCGAGAGTAGGGAGGATGAGATAGTTTTGTAAAAATATATGAAGCAGATAGAAACAGAGAAAGATATATATATATATATATATATATATATATATATATATATATATATATATATATATATATATATATATATAATTGATAAACAGATTGTTTGATTTTCTTAGAGAAAGAGATGCCACTCGAGAGGTTGCAGTGTATTATGTGTATTAAAGGCTCTAACCGATTAATACTGTACTGCGAACCTAACAAAAACTTTACCTAGCACAGGGCTCATTCTATCTAGATCTAAAAAAATAATAATAATAATCTCTATCATATTGAGGACAAAAATTGCCCTCGCCAACTTTTCACACCACTCTTCTCGCCAGTTGAGAGGCGCTTAGTTATTGCAGTAGCACGGAAAAATCTACATCTAAAATTGTATGAACGAGCCGCAGCGAGGAAATCCTCGAAGTTTTCACAAGGCACTGCGATTTTTAAAAAAATCTATTTACTTACCGAGTATATTCATTCAGGCCTATAGAAATAATTTAGTACTAAACATGATTAGGGCTCTACTCTATGTTCATATAGATCTAGATCTTATGTAAAGCTCTTCGCTTTTGTATCTTGTAAGGAAACTATACTTTTTACCTCTAGGTGGATGGCTCTCACACAAGTGGAGACCGGGTTGACTGAAAATAACCCCTGAGTCATTTCTGTAAAAAAAAAAATTTGGCTCGATAGCAATGACTGGGTAGGGAGTTGGCCTTTCCCATCTGTAAAAAAAGGTACCGACAGCTCACAAGAGAGAGAGAGAGAGAGAGAGAGAGAGAGAGAGAGAGAGAGAGAGAGAGAGAGAGAGAGAGAGAGAGAGAGAGAGAGAGAGAGAGTAAAAACAGGACTCTCCATGAAGTTCGATAATCTGTAACCAATACATATCAATATTGCTTACCTCTAAGTTCGAAGTCATTAAAGTAAATGTTTATCCGAGGTCAGTCACTGGCTATTTTGCGAGTGAGTTACAGCATAGACAACTTTAGAATATCCAGAGAGTAAAATCCTTTTCCAGAAATAACCACTATTTAAAAAAAAAGTTTATAGTAGTAAAGATCTTGTGTCCTAAGGCAGTAAAGAGATAACTTATCTCATCTTAACCATTACTCAATTTTGAAGGTTGAGATTATGAGAAAACCAACATTCAAAGTGGGAAAGAAATAATGCCCTGTCCAAGTCACGATACAGTTCAGTGCTATAACTATTTTGACCTTATTTAATTCCCTAAAGTTGTCGTTTTTTTAGTTCTCTAACTGTTTTTTTTTTCGCTTGTCCTCACTTTCCAGTTGTTCACATCCGACATCCGCCCAAGAGAACATCGAACAGCAAACCGTTGTTGTTGTGTCGCCGGGAAAGAGGGACTGGGGGAAACACCAGTCTGCGAGGGCAATTGAGCACAGTCCGCGAGTTAGAGGACCAAACAGAGAGAGGGGGGCTTGGGAGAGGTGGTTTTACAACAGCTGCTGCTCCGATGACAACCTCTGTGGGGCTCGGGCTCCACTACCGCCCCCTTACACTTTGCCTTAATCCTTAACAGCTCGGCTTTATTTATTGCTCGATCTTGTAAACTAGGGTTGTAAAGTTTAGCAAGTATTTGCAGGTGTGGTCGCTGATGTGTTTGTAGGTGAGAGAGATTGTATGTGTGTTTGTTGGAAGGATTTAAGCTATAATGAACAGTGAACAAGGCAGGCGAGGAGGACAGAATGACGTGCGTGAAAGAAATTTAAAAGATTTTTTTGAAGTGACTAAAAATTATACAAAGCAGAAAGATCGACCTATAATAATAGTAAGTCAAGCCGAGGTTAAACCAACAGTGGCAAGCAGTTCATTTGGCCAAGGTTAGAGAGAGAGAGAGAGAGAGAGAGAGAGAGAGAGAGAGAGAGAGAGAGAGAGAGAGAGAGAGAGAGAGAGAGAGAGAGAGAGAGAGAGAGAGAGAGAGAGAGAGAGAGAGAGAGAGAGAGAGAGAGAGAGAGAGAGAGAGAGAGATGTACAGGCACAAAATGAGATTAGAGAAGAACAAGCAAAAGAACTCTTAAAGAAGAAAAAAAAAAAAAATCAGGAAGGAGAAAAAGGAAAAACGGAGCAAATAAAACCAAAACGATAGGGAAAATTAGAAAATGAAACAAACTTATGCAGTGCGTAAAAAAAAACAACAACCCAAACTAAGGAAATGATAAGGAAAAAATAGAATGTGTGCCTGTGATAACAATAATTATTTATAAAACTATTTTTTTCCTTTGCGGACCATTCCAATGCAGTGATGACAAACACAACGATATGTCGTCTCCAAAGTTTAGTAATACAACAAAATGATTGAAAATGATATACTAAAATAATGTCAACCTGACTAGTGATTGATCATTGGACAAACATGCACAGTGACTGTGAACTAGTGGGGGAGCGGTTAAGTTGAACGGACACAAGTTTTATGTACAATGTTGTCAATAATGTATTTTCAAAGAAGGTAAAGTTCGAACTCAGTCTCTGCATTGTCCAAAACTGAGGATAGCTGGAGTGTTGATGAGCGTAAATTCGATGAAGATTTACAACCTGTGAAGCAAACGATGCATAGTTATCTACCAACGATGGTATCACATTTTGTGTAATTTCAAGCCTTAATGACTGTTTTGGAAAATTATAAAAAAAAATTTAAACCAAATTCAACTTTAAGCGACGATTTAAGGGATTTTATTAAAGAAAAGTTAGTTATCTATGTCGACACCTTTCTTGCTCTGATAGGTAAAAATGACATGTTTTTTTACGAGCAAATGAAAGTGTTGTTGTGACAGAAAGTATGGGAGCATTATGATATCAATATTAAAGAATGCAGATTAAGATAATTTTAGGTGTCTTACTACAAAACAGTAAGCTCTGCAGTCTTACCCAAGGTGCAGTTATCAGATATAATTTACAATATGAAATTGGCAACCTTAACTGGATAGTTATTTATAATAACCTGATGGCAGGAAGTGTAACAAACAATGATAATGAGGTAGGCCTATGCTAATGAAGTCTGATATCAAAATGATAACTACTATGAATATAGTATGTGGTATGTGGTTTTGAAGTTCATCATAGAGGAATTAATGAGGCTATACATACCGTCCTGGTGCTCCTTTTTTTTATTAAGACGAAATTAAATGAACACACTCTTCTAAATCTTTGGATATATTTCTTAACTGCATTGATAGCAAAAATTACATATATAAAAAGAGTATTTTTAGTCATAGTGTTTACAGTGCTGCTAAGCCCCATTTCCGATATATCAATGGAAAAAAATCAAACTTTAATGATATTTACGAGCATGATTTCTTCCAACTTGGGTAAACTGTTCCAATTGTTTGTAGGATATAATTCGAAGTAACGGTTCCATTGTGAATATTGTTTGTTGCCTCTAGATATCAGCAGCTTTGATCAGTAAGATTTTAAGTTGTATTGTCAACAATCTAATTACACATTTTGTCAGGTCACACAATGAGATGCTGAGAGCCATGTCAGTTGTAAGATGAAACTGATGTTAACCCATGACTCCGTGGCTCGCTTCACTTGTCACGTCACTTCCGGAGACCGCAAGATTCCAGCAAGCCGTAAACGCTGCCCTGATTGCTGGAGCTTGTTCGCTCACATGACCCAGGATCAAGATGGCGCACAGCTCGGCCTGTCACACCACAGCTCATCTGCATAAATATGTGTAATCCTCTCATCATCCCCCTCCACCCCTCCCCCCCCCCCTTTCCCCCCTTTCTTCTCCCCCTTCTCTTTCTCCTTCTTTCTTTTACTTTCCCTTTCTTTTCTCTCCAGCACGGGCGTGACAAGACGGGCAACAGGCGTGAGCCCAGGCCCTTTTCGCTGATTAAGTTCAGGGCGAGGAATGTCTCGACAGACCCTCTGCTCTTGTTTTTGCCTGTATGTGTAATCTAAAACTACGCATGGAATGGGAGATACAACGGATTACATTCTTTGCTTAGGATGTTATAGATCTCTATGTTGGCGAAATAAAAATGATAAGCATGTCCGTGTATGAATTTGGCTGCATTACGAGCGATATAACCATTTTGGGTTCTCTATTCTATCTCCAACCAGATGGGTTCAGTTGCATTAGCTTCAATTAATGCATTGTGCGCAATTCTAACAATCAAAATTTTCAAGCTCTGCTCATTATACTAGGCTTATTATTATCTTGAAGTCTTGAGCATAATAAAGGCTTTCTTATGGCAATAACTTTGCCAATCAATATGACCAGAGGAACCTAAGGGGAAATCTAGTATTAATATAAAATTTTATTGCAGTGCTTACGGGCTGTTGCTTTCCTTTAAATCAATGTCAATAAATGTGATAAAATGTATTTGTCTACCTATAAATAAAGAGCCAACAAATAAAACAAAGTTTTCTGTTCGCTGTTCAAAAGCCATCTAAGTAGATTACCATTATAGACAGGGAATGTATAATTTCTCGACAATGACAAAGAATACTCTGAAACGAAACTCACGCAGCGCCTCAAATAAAAGAGAAAATTTTATGAATCTTATATGGTTTAGGGAACATGAATGTGAAAAATAATATTCAACTCGCCAAAAAAAGGACGGAGTGGCTTTAAACTTAAAATCTTCTATATGCGTTGGTCTGGACATTGCATGAATCCTCATCTACACTATCTGTTGCACAGAACATCTCATAGCTTATAAATTAGAGTCCACCCGCTAATTACTCCTTTGCCTGCGTTTATTAGGCAAAAAAATTAAAAAAATTAAAAAAAGGTAAAGACAAAACATATTCTGCTTGAGGAAAGACTGCCGGAGAACAGATCCATTACACACACTGCCCACATGCAAATGAGCCTATTTATCATGTTCGCGTGTCCAAGGATAATTGGATTCCATAACACGTATTGTGTTAAGTTTTGACGATGAATTGGTGGTGCTCCACAATGATAAAATGTGTTTGATGTTTGGGATGGAGAAATCCAATAATTGTAGGCAAAATGACTGTACGTGTCGACTTATATAAACGGGATTGCAAACGTATATTTATGATTGCGTTATCTATTATAGATCGGTGTTAAAAAATAAACAAATCGGGCCATATCAATAGGAAGCAACTTAAAGATATACATAGCTATACCGAGAAATACAGTAAGATAATTTAAAATAACTGATTCAACTTTACTTAAAGAATCTATTGATTTCATTACATCATTCGCACATAAGCCATAATAATCATTGGAATTGTAGTAATCCCTTAGCAAATAGCATATTGGTCCCTATTTATAAACCCTTGGCTGCCTTTCTCATGCTACGTCGAATATTATATTTTCTTTCTATTTCCTTTATATCATGTTATCTTTTCAGCAACCTATTTATTCATTCTCTTCTCTCATAAATTTTTTTCACACTTGTTTTTAAACCTCAAGTTATAGCATTGGAAGAATGCTAGAAAACATTCGCAAACAATCCTTCTTAACCTTTTTTTTCGGACGATGGGATGATCCTCTCCTCCCAATTCAATCTCTTTTACCCCAATATCTCCCTTGCCCTCTTCCTCCCCTCCGGTTAACTCCTCCACCGCCCGCATCTTTCCTTCACTTTGTTTTCCATTGGGACCCTATCAACTAGGCTTGTGGACTTTGTTTCCAGAGGCGGACAGATCAATGAGGTTTGGCTCCAGGTCTATAGCGCCTTGATTACATGTTATCAGGTCGTGGTGCCGAAGTAAGATACGGCGCAAACAGTAACATCCGCCTAGAGCCTTATTTAATGTTGAAGCAACGATTAGAGCTATAGAGAGTATGAGAGAGAAATAGAGAGAGAGAGAGAGAGAGAGAGAGAGAGAGAGAGAGAGAGAGAGAGAGAGGACGGAAGAGAGGGAGAGGGAGAGACAGACAGAGAGAGACAGTGAGAATCAGAGAGCCACGAGGAGAGAAAGAAAGAGAGAGGCAGAGAGAAAGAAAGAGACAGAGATAGAGATAGAGAGAGAGAGACAGAGAACAGAGAGAGAGAGAGAGAGAGAGAGAGAGAGAGAGAGAGAGAGAGAGAGAGAGAGAGACAGAGAGACAGAGACATAAAAAAAGTCTCAAATTAGATTGGAAAGAACAGAATTAGGCGATTTCCTAAACTGTGCAAATATTTCTACTGAAAATAATGACGCAGATAATGTAATTGCTTTTTTTTTTTTTAATTTATGAGTAGGCCTATGACATTACGGGAAATCAGTTGTTTTTTTTTTTTAGTCTATCAGTGCAGCTTTCCTTCTCTATTTACATAGGAATCCTTTTAAACGCTGATTTAGAAGGCTATGAATTCGCACAAAAAATGCCTTGACGTGCACTGCCTTGCGGAATAATTGGCCACTTATTTTAATTTGCATGATAGTTAGAAATAAATTTTTTTTGTTGATTTTTTGTTTTTTTGTTTTTTTGTTTTTTGTGTGTTTGTGCAAAATAAGCTACCTTTTCTTATCTAAAGACCATATTGTTGAACAATTTTCGCAAAATCTAATTTAAAGAATTCAAGACTCATACAAAAATTATAATCCATTTGCGACCACAGAATAATAGATTCAAACAACTGTTTTATGACGCAACTTCTAAAAACTCAAGCTAGATATATGCGCATTTTCGTTGACCTAAAGTAATGATATTCAGATTAAGATATTTCTGATCACAAACTCATAGCGTGATATAAGTGACAAGAAAATTGAGCTGGGCGTATTTTGCTACGAAACTCACGCAAACATATCGATTTCTTAATTAATATTTATATCGGAGCGGTTTGTCTATCATCATAATAAAATGCAACAAATCGAGTTAAAAGATTGATTAAAAGCAATCTAGAAAATATCAAAAGGAATGAAAAAGAAAGAAGGAATGGGGTTTCCTAATTGAATAATCGTTTTGCTTATTGCTGTGTTTCTTAGGTTTATGCCTTTGCGCTAAGTAAATAAAATGATCTGTATGTAGCGGCCTCATCTCTTCAGGTTCTGCTGGTGTTGAAAAATATTAAGATGTTTATATTGTCCTGAAAAAAACAAACCCTTTATTAACCGTAACTTAGGTTAATAGAAAATGATAAAAATATATTTATAAACTTGTATAAGTTTGAAGGCAAATATTACAAAAACAAAATTCGTAGATGAACATGGATGCGAAAAAGAAAAACTGTAGGAAATTTTGGTTTACAAAATTGATTGATGGGTAAAGGAAAGAAGAAGGTTTTGGGTAAGACAGAGAGACATGCAAAGCTAATATGAGACCCGCAGACATATTTGGCAAAGGGAAAGAGAAAAGGGGATTTAGATAGATGTATTAATAGATAGATAGATAGATAGATAGATAGATAGATAGATAGATAGATAGATAGGCAGAAAGACAGATAGATGGATAGATATATAGATAAAAAAGAGAGAGTTAGATGAAACGAAAATAAAAATAAGAAAATGAGACAGACACAAAGTTAGAGAGAGAGTGAGACAGACAAAGACAGAGAGAGAGAGAGAGAGAGAGAGAGAGAGAGAGAGAGAGAGAGAGAGAGAGAGAGAGAGAGAGAGAGAGAGAGAGAGAGACAGACAGACAGACAGACAGACAGACAGTCAGACAGACAGACAGACAGACAGACAGAAACAAAGACAGAGACAGCAGACAGAGGAGAAAGGAGCATAGAGAGTGATAGAAGTACTGTTCCTTTCTCTCCCTCTCTCATGTCATATATGTGTCAAGATCACTCTGCTATTCTGATACCCTCCATTTGTTTGATATTGGAGAGACAGAGTTATCAAAACATAAAGAGCATTGGGGAGATTTCCTCTGCGTGGAGAGGTCAACCCTCTCGAATTTCTCCGAGACAGCAGATCAAGCACCCACTCAATGACTGCAACAGACCGGTTTCTTCAAAACACTGACATATTTTACTTTTTCAAACATCTGATTTAAAGTTGGGATTTTTTTTTTTCAATGTCTTTGTGTCGTTCTGTTAACTTCTAACCTCACAGATTTTTTTTATAATAGTTTGTTTTATCACTTGATGCCTGCAATTCGGACTAGATCTATGGTTGCTACTCGATATTTCCATTGTTCCGCTTCTATGCTATCTAACAATATATAGTTCTGCTTGGCCTTTTGTCCGACTCCATTCTCTCCTCTCCCTCTCTCTTACTCACTCCCATCAGGGTTCAAAATAAATTCGATTGATCTTCCTCACAAACACACACACGCTTGTATTTCTCTCCTCCAAATTATACTCCATTTTGTTGGCGTTTCTTTACAGATCTCTCTCTCTCTCTCTCTCTCTCTCTCTCTCTCTCTCTCTATCCCTCTCTCTAACTCTCTCTTCCTCACTCTGTTTCAGTATCTATCTCTATATCATCTTGCTATCTTAGGATGGTCGATAGCTGGATGCATACAGGTTCTAACAAGTAGCCTCAGGGGTTAGGAAAATGGGGATTATCGTTATATAACTTTATGCCAAACTGTTGCGCCTCGTCTTCTTTTTTTTCTTTTCGTTCTCTCATTTTTTGTTCGTTTTTCAAAACAATTCTTATGGCTACTACATAAGCTCCGTCATTCAGGTTCTAGTTAACCAGATACGTATACTACACTCATCTTGAAAACTGCCCACTGGAAAGAGCAACTCGCGACTTTTTCTTATTTATTAGATTTAGCGCTAGTAAACAGGGGTTCTCAATTTCATTTCCCATCCCTTTTTATAGTTAACTAACTCGATTCATACATGAGCCTTGAATGGCTTGGTTTTTTTTTGTTATTTCATCTGGTATCTTGATGATACGATTTTTAAAAAAAATTTAAAAAGTGTTTGCTTGGTTGCTTAATATAACATATCTAGCATGGATGTTAACTCTATCTCAAGTGTTGAATTGTTTCCACAGTAACTGAAGACGTATTTAGATTCTCTTTTTTTAGCCAGTCTCAATTTGAAAACATGTTCCATACAACAAGATAGTCAGACAAGGAACCCTATCTTCAACAACCAAATCTTTACCATTATTTATCATTATAAAGCTGATCTTACCATTTCCCATCCCTTTTTATAGTTAACTAACTCGATTCATACATGAGCCTTGAATGGCTTGGGTTTTTTTGTTATTTCATCTGGTATCTTGATGATACGATTTTTAAAAAAAATTTAAAAAGTGTTTGCTTGGTTGCTTAATATAACATATCTAGCATGGATGTTAACTCCATCTCAAGTGTTGAATTGTTTCCACAGTAACTGAAGGCGTATTTAGATTCTCTTTTTTTAGCCAGTCTCAATTTGAAAGCATGTTCCATACAACAAGATAGTCAGACAAGGAACCCTATCTTCAACAACCAAATCTTTACCATTTATTTATCATTATAAAGCTGATCTTATTATTTGTGTTAATATTTTTTTTTACTGTGGCAGTACCCAACAATTTAGCATCATAAAGCTGGTCTTATTACTTATTTTAAAAAGAATATACCTTTCTTGATTATCGAGCTCGGGGAAAAAAAAAGAGGCAAAAGCGTATAATCCTCTGAGTCGATGTCTTGAAATCGGTTCATAAACCAGGTTTTCCGAAGGGCATGAACTTAATGACGGCGGCCTCAACCCATGAAATTTCTCTCGTAAATTATTGACGTCTCGATAACATGCACCAGGATAAAATGTCGGCTTTATCTATCGACCGTGCCGAAATTTGTGATAAAGACAAAGGATAAAAACGCGAACTAACGCGGCGAATTTCATTTTCGACCTTTTGAAGAACGCTAGCCCCGAGCACTGCGCGACCCTGTTCTTCAGAAGAGGCGAATGGCATGAATGTTTTATGGCAAAAGGTTTCAAGGCTCCTAATATTGGCAGATGCATAAAGAATGAGTCACACGCCTGGTATTTCCGTGACAAAGATACTGATAATCAGATTAAAATCTCTAAAGAGTCGACTGTTGACCAATTAGATAAGCTGTGGTTTTGTTTTTTTTTTTTGTTTTGTTCTCTTCCATATATAAAACACATAAATAATCGTCATAAAAAAAAAATAAAAAAAAAATAATAAAATTAGGACAGTAGATAAACATGGAATTCCCCGAAAACAGCACATACTCATCATAGGCGATAAGCTTCAAACTAAAAGTATAGTCACAAATAAAACTTTTGTTTTTCGATTTACAATCTACAGTCTCTGTGACGGACAATGTAAAGTGGACGACAAATCCATTTCAATTCTACTGCAATAGCTAACCGCCCAAAGTGTGCTGTTATTCAAATACAATCACAATTTATATCTTCTGAACTTTATTGTTTTACAAGCGGAATAAAATAAATAAAAAGATAAATACAGATATTGCTATGAGTAATTCAGTCAAGAATGTATTTCCTCACAACCTCGTCTTGTATATACTTCTTAGTTTTCAACTGAAATCTCTGTCGTGTTCACGCTAAACTGTTATACGGCAGATTTTTGTACCTCTGTAAAAACATTATAAATTAGCAGACTGTAAGGGACAAAAAGAATACTTTTATTCTTAGTATGAGTCATCGACTAGTGTGACAATATGAATCTATAAATTATTAATTTCCTCAATTAAAACAAGGTTAAATTACACACGAAATATCAATGTGAATGATTATGACATGGTACTGTTCATGTAAATCTGGTTACTTAATTAGCTCTGCTCCGGAAAAAAAGTAACTAGAATAAAATTAAGACGCCCCTGTACCATGTCATCTTCTTTGTTCTTAGCATAAATTTATAATCATGTCCTTAAATGACACAAAATATATTTGTGAAATTGTCTCAGCTGCCAAATTAATGAATTTGCTTTCAGCTCAATGAAAACCAATGAAGAGAGATTTAAACTCTTAAAATCTAGGGCGTCAAACTAATTGCCAAGAATTTTGCTTCCTAGGAAATTTTATGAAGCACTTATTCACTTTAAAAGTATTGAGGCGCGAATTAATTCTTTCGGCGCAGTTAGCTAGAAAATTGAAAACTTAATACACCAAGTCCGAGAAACCTAGCATTATGATGTTGCGTCATCTTGCAGTATGTATTTTGTGCCTGAAGAGCTAAAGATAGCAGACACTTTTTGTTACGAAAAGAGCATCCTAAACAATGTGCCTAACTAGAAACCTTACCGAAATGAATTTTAAAAAAAGATGCGCATATGTAATCAGATTATATAATTTTCTTTTTGCGAGACCTGCTGTTTGGTGTGTGATCATTAGTTTCTCACGAGTTTCACCAACAGAACACGTTTCAGAACTAACCAGACCAGGCGGCGGGCCTTCCTGTGACGGCAGGCGCCGTGCCAATGCTGGTAAATCGAATTTAACATTATCTGCCAAAAAGTTGGAAGGGTCCAGACTTCGTGAAAACAGAAAAGAAAACTTTTTATTTCCTAAAAGTATGTATCGGTTGCTTGGCAATCGCTAAGATAAGACAACTTGCGCTCTGATTTGGGCAGTCTCATTTTGTAGGGGCCCTTCTCAAAAGATTCAAATCCATTTTAAGAACATCAATGCAAAGAGGACCACATTCCTTTTCAATATTTACCAATAGTGAAACTCACCTTCCATAAGAATAATCCATGTCTTTCTACACACGCCATAGGCTAGTCTTTAAAACACAGTAACAATGATGAAGAACGAGTCTCTCGCGACACAAAGCTAGTCTTGCTTCTGTGAACAATCGCTAAACAATCTCCCTTGGGTTCATTTTTTTCTGAAAGTTGAAAGTAATTTCAGAGGCTTTAAAAATGCCACTTAGAATTTATGCGTAATTCTATACCGCTCAGTCAGCAAATTCTTCAAGATTTGAAAATTCAATGGAAAACAAACAAAATTATATTTCTAAAGCTGAAATTTAATTTTAAAGCCTACGTCAGTAAGAATACTAGACGCGACTTTTGAGAATCTTTATTCACGCTTAATTTTGTTTCATTACTTTCTTGTAATTAAGCAATTCATATGAAGAATAGTTATTTAAGATTATAAAAATCCTATTATGAAGACATAACAGCTAATTCAACAATTAAATAAATTTAGAAAAGAAAAAATAAATCTACACACATTTTTATGAAAATTCCTTACAAAAACAATAACTCGAAAATAAAACCCTTTACAAGTAGGACAATATGTAGAAAGTGAAATGCGATGATTATTTTGCTTAAAAATTGCAGACAACAATAAAAATGAGAATAAAATTATTTTGTTATTGTCGGAATTGTAAACATCATCAATTTATTAACGGCAGTTATTTTGGTTTTTAGATGAAACATCTCATTATTGTTAATAAAAAAAAAGACAACGCACACAATAGAATATTTTCAAACTACTCATTAAAGGATTCAAATTCGTTTCTCCCTTCCTTATCGAGAAATAAAATGAAAGTTGCTTTTTACATGATAGTTTTCTTGCAGGAAATGCTTTGAAAACGCAGAGATTTCCGATTTAAACGTAAGCGTGATAAGACGATCAAGGACCAGATGAAAATCTATTTATTAAATATTGTTTTTGTGGGATCTGCCTCGTTGCATGATGGCAAACAATGGAGGCTGACGTGTTCAACAAATAATTTCTTCTGTAACCGATTTCAAAAGAAAGGCTTTAGGCCCGGAGGAAAAAAAAAGTTTATAAATCTTTCGAGAAAAAAATTGACGACTTCAGCTTCTGAAAGAAAAGAGAAAAGCTTGGCCCAAGAGAGAGCCATTCATTACGTTTGTTTGGTGTCTCAACACCTCATCTGAAAGGCTTTTAATGATGTAAACATCCCTTTCCGTCCAACATATTCTGCCTTACAACATCGTGGTAGACAGAAAGAATTATGCAAGACAGAAGGAGCAATATGGAGAGATAGAAAGACAGAGGAACAGAGAGAGGGAGGGAGATACACACACATACAGAGAGAGAGAGAGAGAGAGAGAGAGAGAGAGAGAGAGAGAGAGAGAGAGAGAGAGAGAGAGAGAGAGAGAGAGATAATAAGAGTGGGTGTGTAAAAAGCGAAAAACGCAAGGAAAGCGAGTAAAAACGGGAGAGGGACACAGAGAGTTCGCCAAAAAGTAAGAGAGAGAGAGAGAGAGAGAGAGAGAGAGAGAGAGAGAGAGAGAGAGAGAGAGAGAGAGAGAGAGAGACAGACAGACAGACAGACAGACAGACAGACAGACAGACAGACAGACAGACAGACAGACAGACAGACAGAGACAGAGAGACAGAGAATTCTTCAGACAGACAGACAATGACTATGGGCTTGGTCTTGCGTTATCCAGAGAAAACACAGATGTTGTTGGTGCACTGAGAAATACGAAGTTGTGACCATTATTTTAGTGATTGCGTTTAGCATTGTCTTGTTTTCAACTCTCTTGATCTTGCGTAGTTGTGAGACTCTTTGCAATAGGGGCAGACAGGGAAAAAGAGAGGTGGAAAAGAGAAGGACAGAAAAAAAAGGTGGGGGGAGAGAAAGAGAAAGAGAGAGAGAGAGAGAGAGAGAGAGAGAGAGAGAGAGAGAGAGAGAGAGAGAGAGAGAGAGAGAGAGAGAGAGAGAGAGAGAGAGAGAAACAAAGTTAAATAAAAAAAAGAAAATTAATGATATAAAGAGAGGAAGAAGTATTTGATAAAAAAAAGTGCAGAAATCAAGAAAAAAAGACACACGAAGGGAGTGAGAAAACACATAAAACTGAAGAACACTATGTATTTGAACGTAAATAAAAAAAAAAATGGAATTAACACATTTTTTAAATTAAAACAGTACGAGATAATTAGGATGGGAATGAAATAACTGGCGATGTTTTTTTAACTTTTCAACAGTTTGAACGAATTAATATCCGACAGACTTTAAAAGTTTTTTTTTCTTTTTCCTGAAGCTAAACTTGGTCTCAATGATATGATAAGATTAAAATAAAAAACAGCTTTAGAGAAAATTGTAGGCCAACTCCTCCATTTTTTGTTATTTACTTTATTTTTTACATTTCCTAAGGATAAATAATCTTAATATTGCCAGGTTTTTACCCTAACATTTTAAAAGCCAACTAAATGCGACACAAAACAAAGGCAGAAAGAGCAACTTATCAAAACTTCAAGAAAACCTCAGAAATTAAAGTGCAAACCGCTATGAAGTCGATATACTTATCCTCCATTCCAAATTCAGATCGGAGGCTTTGCGCCTTTAGAGCGACTCAGAGAGGGCTGAATCAGAGGTCTCAAAGTATGCATGGATATGACTCGTTCAAAATATCTTTCAGAAACTAGATAGAGAACCACACCTTAATCTCGCTTTCTGCGGTCATTGCGATGGAGACAGAGAGAGGGGGAGAGAAAGGGAGTGAGAGAGAGAGAGAGAGAGAGAGAGAGAGAGAGAGAGAGAGAGAGAGAGAGAGAGAGAGAGAGAGACAGAGACAGAGACAGAGACAGAGAGAGACAGAGAAACAGAAAGAGAGGGAGAGAGAGAGAAGGTTCAGAAAAGATTCCACAGACTGGAAACATTGGCTGCAAACTGTTTGCCACAGGCCCAGAGAAACCTATTTGCTCCGTCTTGTCCATTTTCTCCCAATTTCCTGTAATCTCCCTTCACTCTGCTTGTCTGCCTTTCTGTCTGTCAGTCCGTTCGCCTGTCACATTTGAAGTCTGTCCCCATGTCCCTATCTGGTCATTTGCCTCACTCTATGAGTATACAATTGTCTATTTGCCTGTTTATCTGTCTATCAATCTATAAGTATACCGGTTGTTTTTCATCTCATTTCTCTCTCCTTATAAAAAAAATCGCAAAGCAATTTTGAATCTTTTTCTTTTCTTGGCCTATGTCAAAATATTAATAATGTTAAGATTAAGGCGAAATGACTTAAAGGTCTAAGAATATCATCTGGGTTTATTTTTATTTTAATTCTCCTCCTCTTACTAAAAAGCACAATAAAACTAGAAGATCTTTCTCTGGAAATGTTGTGAACCATGCACAACTATAAAAGATGGTTATTTCCTTATTTCCATAAACATTGCTCGGAATAATAACAAAAGTTGTTTTGGCATTGTGCCAACCGCAACTTGTAGTGCGACCTCTATCCTCAGCCCCATCTCTACCCTTTCTGCTTTTTACTTCCTTTTTCTCCCCCTCCTCCCCCTCCTCTGTCTCCTTCTTCTTCTCAGTTTGGTGTTAAAATAACTTTTTTTTCTTTTTTTTTTTCAAACGAAAAAATGCTCTTGAAAACTTCCTAAATAAAAAAAAAAGAAAAAAAAAAACTGAAAAAGTTGAAGAAACTGAAAATATCTTTTCTACTGTGTGACATCCTTTGAAAAGAGTGACATTTAGATCTTGGCGAAATTGAAGCATTCGTCCAGCTAGACATACACCGTGTTTGAGGACCTGACTGCGCATGTATTTTCATATCCGGAGCGAGGAGATATCTGACTCCTGTCTAATGTGGCTTTGATTGCCTCCCCTTGTTCCTTAGACATGATCCGAGAAAATCCTCAGCTATTGTCTCCTCATTTTCTAATATTCACGAAGCCCCCCCGAGCCTTCCTCAGTCTGGCTTCCGCTCCTACTTTCTTCCGTCGCTTGTCGCATTAAAACAAACCATACATAACACTGGGGGTCTGAGGATTTACAAGAGAATTGGGAGATGGTATAGGGGTAACATGGGAAAGTGTATCGTCAGAAGTTATACATTCTTCGATTTGAGACATTTCCGAAACGCGAAAAAGAAAAAAAAATATATTTGAAGCATCATAGTAGACTTTATCCCTACAGTTTTATACAAGATGAAACCCTTGGAAAAGCTTTAGCTGCTGGCTGTTTTGGATCTTTAATGTCTAACATTCCCCAACTTGCGTCGTGAGTTGTGGAATAATATAAGGTCGCTCAGAAGTTATAATATGACTTTCCTAGAAACTTGCAAAAAAAGTTCGCAGAAAAATCACAGATTGCCATTTGCCAATCAGCGTTAGCCTTGACAACATGTAAAACGAACGTATCTGATCTGAACCGTTGAAAACCCTAGACCGCTCTAAATATAAAGTTAAGAAGTGCGCAAATTCAAGTCAGATAATATAAAATTCGGAATTAAAAAAAAAAGACAAGAAAATCCCCATCAAAATAGCCCTGCAGTCACCGTTTCAATGTCTATGATTGTTGAATTGATGTAAAGAGCTCATAGTTTCTAATCTAAGCATAGCCCTGAAACTTCGTTCTCTATTAAACATACTGATGCAAGATATTCGTCTTTCAAATAACGTTCCCTAAACAGTAATTGTGAAAAGATTTCAATGAAGAAATATGTCTGAAGAAAGGAGAGAAAATTCGACCCTCTTATGAAAGAATATATGAAAAAAAGATAAAAAACGATGTGAAATAATCCAATATTATTGTGATGCTATTAAAAACATTATTCCAATTCTCGTCATGTGGCAAGCCATGTCTGACAATAATATTTCCAGTTAAGCATCTTCTCCTGTGAGCCCACGCCTTCTTCCAGCATTACTCAGGGAAACCTTATTGTTAAAAATAAGCGTAAGCTGAAAATCAGATTTATCAATTTCAAGCAAGCTTGTCTCTCGATCTGTCACTTTTTTCTGCACTTGTTCTCGGCATGCAAGGAGATTATTGATGCTTTGTGTAAATCATTATTCGGGCAACGAAGAATTTTATTCAGTTTAAAAAAAAAAGGCGTAACAAAATTAAGGCTTCATGTTCTTGAGATGGCTAGAGAGAGGAATACAAAATAATTAAAAAAATATAAATATCGGTAAAGCTGCGCTTGGACAGAGAGTATAAGAAATTTACAAAGAGGTATGAATTAATCTTTAGATTTTAAATGCTGCACAAGGTGAATACACGAGCCGATAAGTTAAGTGTTTAATACTATGTAAAATGCACGTCAGCATTTTCGGAACGTTGCTGAAAACATGAATGAGAGATGAATAACACATTTACCTATGTCTTCTTGGGTAACATTGGCTGTTAGTCTCACTGCAGATCAAATCCTATAAAGTCCCTTTCCTAAGGGGCACAAAGTCTAGTTTTCCGTTTAGCCAAGACTTACCCTTCCCAAGTCCAAGGCCCTACCTACTGATTCACCCAGACTTTTCACGAGCTGCCGAGCCAGATAAATTATTTAGCGAGCCAGATAAATTATTTAGCGAGCCAGATAAATTATTTAGCTGAAACAGTTTATTTTACACAAAAGGCTGGCTATGCGTTTTGACAACTTTCCAGTGATGATGACCAGTGGAGGGAATGATGCGCATGAAAGGTCAGTGGGAGTCTCCTCTGAGACAACTGCGCGTCACGGCTGAGTCACTAGAATGGAGATTTTCTACTTAACTGGTTCAACAAGCAGTGCATACCATTCAGAATAAAGAATTAAAACATTACTAAAATAGTGTGATAAGCCAATATTTACTTTGAATCTGTTAGAAAAATGTCTACTCTTAAATATATTACGGAATTTTTCATAGATCGTTCAGGCAATTGAACGTTAGAAGTAAGTTTAAAGATGGGCTCGCTGATTGATAGTGTGGTTGGTTGGTCCTGATGGAATAGCAGATTTCGAGTGTAAGAAAGTGAGTGAGTGAGAGAGAGAAAGAGGGAGAAAGAGAGACAGAGAGAGAGAGAGAGAGAGAGAGAGAGAGAGAGAGAGAGAGAGAGAGAGAGAGAGAGAGAGAGAAACAAAGAGAGAATGGAAGATAGAAAAAAAGTGAAAGAGGAAGTAAAACAATAAGGAAGGAGAAGATGACGAGATCATGGGGGTACCTCGAGAGGGAAAAAAAGGAAGAGTAGACAGATTGAGATTTTAATCGTAGGAGGACAGATACAAACATATTCTTCTTCACCAGAGTATTTTTTGTTGACTCTTCTCAAACTGCAACTGCCGATGTTCTTATCTGGTTTACTATCCTTTTTTTTCCCCTCATAACAGGACTATTGGTTAACACACAACGCAAGCTAACCTTTTCGCGTCACCTCATAATTATTTTTGTGCGATATGCTTTTTTTAATGCCTTCAATGCTTTTTTTTCCCTCGTTGTACATTTTTCAAATTATTGCAGATTTCCATTAAAAGAAAGAAGTTTCTTTTTTTCAATTATTCTATACGAGGCAAATAGTAGCATGTTCCAAAAACTTAATACTTCTCAGCGGAAAAACCTCACATAGAGTACGTTGAGAGTACGTGGACACGGCTTCCGTTTGGATATTTTAGAGGAAAAGGACTTATTACTCCAACCAACCCTACTTCTACCGTTCTAACTAAAGCTTCTTTCCGGTAACCAAAGGTATTTCAATATCACGCAGACGACAGCTTTTCCATCAGCAAAGCTTTCTAATTGCGGGAACAAACACACGAAACCCGTCCATAGAAATCTTTGTTTCTAAGCCTGGAGCAAAGAATCTTCTCTTCTTGTGTAAATCGACAAGGACGTATCGTCATCGGAGAGGGCTAATATGAGACGTACAGCAAACAGTGGTGTTCTAAGATTGCGTCTTGGGTATCCGAGTTTCCCGGAAACAAAGAGAGGAGCTACTGCATCCAGCCAAGTACTGGCGCCGTAGCAGAGATGGAGAGTTCGGAACGGATTGGGTTCCGCAGATAAAGAGGAAGCTCGCATCGCAGCGCTCACCGGGTAAAACTCATAACCAGAGGATGGTTAGAACTGAAGAGGAACGAACAAACAGTCGCTGGCAAAAATTGAAATTAATCGATGCTTTCTCTATGGCTAAAGCGCCTTAAATGACATCATTAAGATGTTACAGAAAATGTTAAGTCTTGAGTAAACACGCGTTTGGGAGAAACCCGTATAATCGCCAGGCGTGTTGGAGATTTCAATGAATAAACAGATTTTTAGGATGTTTTTACCCCAGAGTGAAAAGCAAACAAGGACTGGCATAGTCGTTTGTTTAGCTGTTAGACTCGCGGCAGCTCTAATGATACCGAGAGGGAAACTCGATCGATAGTTTTCATCTTTTTTTGTTTTACGGTTTCTTCGAAAAATATTTTATATAAGGATATTCACCCCGAGCCTTCATAGAGAAGAATTGAAATAAGAAAGAGGTAGGAGACTATGAATTTAATCATGGTATTAAATCATCTCACATAGTTATCATTATCCATGTCTTTATTTTTATCAATATGATATCATCATCATCAACATTATCAACTTCATTTTTCTCTTTTTCCTTTTATTGTTATTGTTGATATTGTCAGGTTTGTTGTCTTCTTCGCCGTCGCTGCTGCTGATGATTCCGCTCTTACCATTGCTATTATTATTATTATTATTATTATTATTATTATTATTATTATTATTATTATTATTATTATTATTATTATTATTATTATTATTATTATTATTATTATTATTATTATTATTATTATTATTACTACTACTACTACTACTACTACTACTACTACTACTACTACTACTACTACTACTACTACTACTACTACTACTACTACTACTACTACTATTATTATTATTATTATTATTATTATTATTATTATTATTATTATTATTATTATTATTATTGTTATTATTATTATTATTTTTACTCCTCAATGTGCAGTGATGAAGTCTACTGAATTTCGGTCTGCCAAGATCAGTTTCCCAAGCGGAACAAAAAATAAAAAAAAATACGGATGTAGCCTAAAAAAATGCCCTTTAATGTGGTAATCTGCCTAACCTGTTCATTGTTGTAAAGTTTGCATTTCTTCAGTTGTATGGCTCTGGAGGATATGTCTATTATTTTTGTGAAGTTTGCATGTCTTCAATATATTTAGCCTCCGCACCTATTCATTTGAACGGGCAATCATGTTTGATATTAATAGGAATATTATGATTAACATTATCATGTTTATTACCAAATATTATTTTCATTCTTATCCCCTCCATGGATTTTAGGAGAGAAACAAAAGAAACTAAACTTTGCACTCTTGAGAATAATCTTTGTACATAGAAAAAAAAATAAAGATTTTCAATAATTATGTCGTCTACACAAAATAATGTGGACCCTTGGACTTTTCATACTTTAAAAGAAAAAAGAGAAGTTGACCCGTTAGAGTAACTTTGGTGAGGAAAAAACGCTTTAAAGACAAAGGGAAATTACTTCGTTTAATGTATTTAGGACTTACGTAAGAAATTGTGGAAGATTGATAGATTCAATAAACAAAAATGGAATTACACATGTTGAATATTAATTTAGTGTTCAAATTGATGGGTTTTAAAATTGAAGCTAAGAATGCAATCATCATTTGACTTTAATAAAGATAATTAAATGAATTAAATGTTTCGTTTAACCAAGGCAAACACACCAACAGTCTAAAATGAATATTTACACGTTTTTGAAAATTTTAAATACTTTTTTTGTGGATGGTGGAGAGGATGTTTTGATATTTTACTACAAAATTGAGACTGTGAACTAAGTTTCATTGTAATCACACGTATGGTAGATTTTTTTTTCTTTATATCGTACATATTTCTTTGTTTAAACAATTTTTTATTGCTTAAGATTTACTTGCAGATATATTCCTTAAAATTGTATTTTAAAAATGGGATTGGAAAAAAAACCGCAACAAAACAAAGACTTGTTCTTTGAACTATGACCTTTGACTGCCATTCCTGATCTGCTTGCACTTCTTTCTCCACATTGTTCATCTAAACTGTAAAAGCATTGCAGCTAAACCTGCAGAGTTACGTCTACTTCATCAGCTGTGAGAATATTCTAGCAACTCTCTCCCCTAGATGCATCGGCTGGATGGAGGAAATCAAGAACAATTTGATCCTGACTACAGCTAGTAGTTTCCTTTTTTAAACATTTTGATTTCATGCAAAATGGAATTGTGCAGGAAAGTCGTCCATTACCAAAACCTATATTTTTGCCCTTGTGAATACAAAAATATTGTTTTATTAAAAACAGCAATGTTTTGCATAAAGATGAACTATAAAGGCAAGCCGCAGATTACTACTTTTTTGTTAAATTACCTAGGCCTACTGCACAAACTTCTGAATTCGATCGGCGGGAGTGATTCAGGGAAAGACAAACAGAAAGAGAAAGGATGAATCCTAATAGAATGATTGTAATTTATCTTATCTCTGTCTACCGTTTAATGCTTATTAACGTCCTACCGCTTATTATCGTATTCGATTGAAGATTACATGCATTTCCCCATTGCTTACGTCGGTAGATTCATTCCTCTTGTTCTAATTCAGGACTTTATTCAAAAGATTCTACAAATCGTATCCGTTTAGCCTATAGGCATATATCAAGGATTTTTTAGAGAAGGATGAACACACTTGGCAAATTTATGCATCTCTCTCTGAAACCATAAATAAATAAATAAATATATATATAGATATCGGTTAATAATTGGGGGAAAAAAAAGGGGGGGGGGGGTGAATTTTAACTTTGCCATGTTGAGAATGTACTATGTTTGTCAAATGCTAAACGTTACTTTAACTTATTCATAGTATTTATAAATAAGGTAAATGAAGCTTTTTCACGTAACGCCTTTTTATACACGCCTTCAAAGTGCTTAATGAGATTTGTTCGACTAACCATTAACAACCAAGCTGACATACTGGACTTACTGGACTCACATTGGAAAAGCAGTTGCTGGTAATTCAACGCACGAAAAACCAAATGTTTTTGTGTGCTAGAAAAGTTCAGGATATAAGACAAAAATCAAGAAAATAGAAGGAAAGAAAATTATCGAAAAGCTTCAGAACTATCTCTTGAGTCATGAAATACACTTAGTCATGGCTTGAGGTGTGAGTGACATTTCGCTCTCCAGCGTTATGAACTTGGCTTCCAGGCATACACAAAGCATCAGAAATCTCATTACGAGATGGCTTTTACTTGCAATCTCCTTAGAGTAGACACCGATGCTGTGGCACCGGGTATGTCCACAGGCGTTGGCGCTATATATATGCGCCAGTACTAAGAATGAAATAAATTACTATCTGTGGTCAGTGTCTGCCACTTAAAGATTAAAGAAAATTTTGACTTAACATCTCCTAAAGCCATGTGCGCAAAAATTTTTTGTATGCTAAATTGATTTTCTGATTCAGCCTAAACTAAGTGTTTCATTTTTTTTCTTTCACCGACAGATGAGAATATTGCCAAGAATGTATAATTGTGGGTAGCAGTAAAACATATCTTTAACTGCATTATATATCTCCCAGTAGCTACTAGATTGCTAGTGAGTTTTATAATTTTACCATTCACTCTGGTACGGAGCTGAAATTAAAACTTTTCCCGTATAGATTTTCCATAATAATTCATTGAATCTCAAATCAAGCCAAATATTTTTGCCCAATTCAAACAATTTGATGTCAAACCACAGAACTATTGAGAGTAATTCCAATGCTTTTAACCTGGCCTCCCTAACGAGAAGCTGAGTAGCTCATGAATAATGCATGAGATGATAAAATACATTTAATTTGTTTGGTCCGAGACAGTAAAGCGCTATCACTTGATTCATATAGAATTATTAAATTCATGACGGACTAGACTACAATTTTATAATTGTGGTTGTCTCGACGGCCCTGGTAGTGGACACTTTTTGGTCTTTGTTTTCACTTTGGCTCACACGTACGAGACAGGCAAAACAATTAAGTCATTTTGCGATTAGATGATTCCATAGAGTAACCATGGGATTTGACGTCTATAAAGTGAAACCTACGTTTTTTTTTTAAACTACGATTTCGAAAAATACTTTGAAGATAATTAAGCTTGACTTTTTCAAATCATCAGGAATAGTTTCGAAAAAGTCAACCCTTTCGATAGCACTGATATTACTATTTATCTCTATCCACAAAAAAAAATACACAAGACTAAATCTGTATAGCAGTTCTTTTTGTCTATAATCCTGCAAAAGAATATTGATTGAAATGGATCTCAGGTAAGTAGACTAGAGAAAGTTATGGAAAGTTTGTTTTCCAAAAATTCTATTCTGTTGGAAAAATTTTAACTTTTGTTTTCATATTGGGATAGTAATAATTTTATCACATGCCCCAGCTAGAAAGCGCGTTTACATTGAAAAAGTTGTAAGATCTTCCGTCAGGGCATTTTCCGAGTCATAAAATAAGATAATAAGAACCTTGCAGAACAAAAAAACTAAGCTACCTGTACTTGGATATAACACGTCTTTTCATAGGTATCCTGTTTCGAATTTTTCTCTCGCTGATGCCCTGTACTGCCGGTATTACAAGCAAGCAATATCGTTGATCAGAGACTTTTGTACCGGCAGATATCTTATTTCTGTTTATAGATGACAACAGTAAAATCATGAGTTTCGCGGCTTGCTTAAAAGCCAAGCCAAGATTCTAACTAATTTCCTGTTATAATATGGGGACAAAGGCGTTTGTGACCTGCGTCTGTGATCTGCGTTTGTGATCGTTCTAAAAGCTGATTATTAGATGATAATGTACTCCAAGTTCTCTCTTTAAAAACTCCAAATGGATGCCATGTAGACAGTGCGCCAGAATCCTGCGAGAATTAGCTCTAGAAAGGTCAAGCTTGAGGGGAGATAACTTAGTGCTAGGCCTACGGTCATGAATAAAACATGGCTTTGTAGAAATTCTATCGAGGAAGGGGACACTCACAGCACTGGATGAAATGTTATGATGATCTCTTGACCTCTATCGAGATACAAGGCTAAGAAAAGATAACATCGCCAATGACGAGGCAGTCGGGGAAGACGAACAAGGAGCCACTGTGGTGATTCACGATCCAGGACTCAAAAGCATAAAACATACAAAAGGCATTCGGTATTTCTTCTGGATTTTACTACGATAGGAGTGGCGAGAACTGAGTGGAAAATTGAGAATAAACAAGGACATAAAGCGTATGTACAAAATAGAATGGGAAGTTTGAATGCACATCGGAATCTCGAATGAGAAGGTGAAGTAGTTTCTATAATAGCAGGATTTATCGTAGAAGGAATAGGTTGGATCTGTTCTTGTTGGGCTACAAATTAAAAACAAACAACTGGTCGAACAAGCGGGGATGAAAACTTGAGGTGTTTTCGAACAAATCGAAACGTTTTCTGCTCAGTTTGAATAAACACGAAAGAAGTTTGTAAATTGGGAGCTCTTCAATTCAACGCTTGGTTCTTCTAAATGCATGAAACTTGGCGTTAGGATCTGGAGACATAAAAACAACAGTGTTTTGTGAATTGCCACTTCTACATTCATCAGTCAAGCTCTATGAGTGCCGCGAGACTTGGCATGCGTCACACTGCTACCTTCTAAAACGTATAAGTGTCGATAAATGGGCATAAATGGGTCTATAACTTCTTTGGGTGTTGGCGTGAGCTTTGAATTAAGACAGTGCTCTATTCTCTTCATCTATGTTTGATCTGGTGAACTTTTTTCTCAGTGGTTTGACGACCACAACTATAAAAAAACTTATCATGTCTGTCCAGGTGCACATGACCGTATGCAAGAATGTAATGATTGATTTGACGGCGATTAAAAAATACTCAAATAGGCTCAAAATATTGCACTTTTTATCAATACCCAAGTATGCTCAAAATATTGCACTTTTTATCAATACCCAAGTAGGTTCAAAATATTGCACTTTTTATCAATACCCAAGTAGGTTCAAAATATTGCACTTTTTATCAATACCCAAGTAGGTTTAAAATATTGCACTTTTTATCAATACCCAAATAGGTTCAAAATATTGCACTTTTTATCAATACCCTAGATTCAAATATTGCACTTTTTATCAATACCCAAGTAGGCTCAAAATATTGCACTTTTTATCAATACCCAAGTATGCTAAAAATATTGCACTTTTTATCAATACCCAAGTAGGTTCAAAATATTGCACTTTTTATCAATACCCAAGTAGGTTCAAATTATTGCACTTTTTATCAATACCCAAGTAGGCTAAAAATATTGCACTTTTTATCAATACCCAAGTAGTTCAAAATATTGCAATTTTTATCAATACCCAAGTAGGTTCAAATTATTGCACTTTTTATCCATACCCTAATAGGCTCAAAATATTGCACTTTTTATCAATACCCAACTAGATTCAAAATATTGCACTTTTTATCAATACCCAACTAGATTCAAATTATTGCACTTTTTATCAATACCCAAGTAGGCTAAAAATATTGCACTTTTTATCAATACCCAAGTAGTTCAAAATATTGCAATTTTTAAAAATCAATTTAGAGAGAAACTTATAACGTTTTGGAACTCATTTGAACTTGAAATAGTTATGAGTCAAAAAAAGACCAAGTTTATTATTGAAGTGATTTACTAACTTATTCATCAATATTGTATTATTTTTTTTTTTAAAATACCACGGTCAGTGAGGGCTTGTAGGTCGTTTTGGGATATGGGTAATACTGTTACCAAAACGCTGGACAATAAATGAATAGGAGCGCAATCTAATTAAGCTGTTTGTAACATCACACTAATTTGTAACTTTTTCTCTTCTTAAATTATTCTAAAATTAAAGTCAAATAGCATACCGCCAGGCATGTGCTCATTTCTTTGCTTGGGTATGTGTGATACAGTGCTAACCTAACTCACCACAAGATTAACTACAGCGGTAAAGCAGTCAGACAGTTTATCTACACCTACGGGTGGTGACTAAAGGCAGCCTAATGCACAAACCTTCAGCGTGCCATCCAGCTAACAGGCTGCAGCATCGGAACCATTAAACGTGAGTGCATGACTGCATGCCCAGTCTACAGATCCTGCCGCATCTCCAGATCTACCGAGATGTCTGCCCGTTAAATGTTTAGACGTTGAATAACATGACACTGAAAGCCATCTACAGTCAGCTCAACCAGGTAATGAAACAAAGCTTGTGAAAATTGCAGAATGCCTTTCAGGTACCTCTAGTGGTTTATCTACAAAGACATTACACGCAGCCATTATTTTTTTCAAAGCATTTTCTAATTGGCAGATGATATATATACAAATCAGCTAAGATTCTAAGGAGCGGGAGAGAAAGAGAGGGAGAGGACAAGAGAAAAGGCAAGAGATAGAGAGAAAGATAGAAACAGAGGTCAAGAGAGAAAAAGAGAACGAGAGAATGAGTGAGAGAGAGAGAGAGAGAGAGAGAGAGAGAGAGGGAGGGAGGGAGAAAGAGAAGGGGATAGAGAGGGAGAGAGTGGGGACGAGAAAGCAGACAAGAAGCAAAGTATGATGGATAGATGGAGGTAAAAATAATAAGCAACTTTTCAGCAAATTCAGCAAATTTGAGAAAAAGCCGTGCTCAGTGAGAATACTTTAGAAACAATGAGAACCGGAAATATTAGATTACATTTACAGCGGGAAAATATCTAATCGCAAGAAATAATGGTGTGACCCTAAAAAAGATAACTAGATCTGGGTTATCATTGATTAGAGATAACTTCGCAGCAATTTGATGTGAAAACAATTTTTAATTTAATTTTTTCCCCTTTTCTTCTTAAATATTTTTGCAAAAAAAAAAAAATAGTCTGAATTATACGTTCGGCAGATCTTAAAATCTCAAGTCTTTGAAGCACCAAGTCTTATAATTTCAGTCTGTTATTTAAACATTCACTTAGATCTGTTTTGGAATTGATTTTTAAAGACGGACATTAAAAATAATGGTGTACACATAACTTCTTCCAAAATAACATCTTTCGCTATGTATCTATTAAATTTATATTGTCCAGGTGTAAACAGCGGCCTAGTGGCCAATATAATGGATAACCAAACTTACCACAAACAACAGAACTGATGATGGTGCGGGGTTACTTCCCACTGGAACAGTGCGGCCTCTTTAGCTCCTGGGCAGACGTGGGTTTGGTTTACTCCTGACTCCTGGAAGCACACATGTTGGTATCGGTCAGTCAGCGGGACAATTAATGACAGTCAGGCGTGTGGTACGGATGCCTTCGGCTCAGTTTCTTGTCATTACTTGCAGGTAGCTCTACCTGTGGCCTGTGGCAGGGATACAACCATAGATTATTATCAGCCTGAAGCTACGGTTCTCACAGGTAACAGTTTATGACGTCAGAAGCTGTTTTATTTTTGTTGTTAAATTAAAGTTGAAGGCGGTTTCACGGAAATGATTAAAACATGGCTTCATAAACAGCTAATATTATACACATTTCATCTTGGAATTAGAATATTGTTCTCTTTGACTACACCGTTTTTCCTCAGCCATCCTATTGTATTCTTTGCTTGTATTTTTCCACCACAAGCTGAAATGTTGAGTTATAAAATATATCGAAATCTTATAATAAATTTCTCACAAGACACTTAAAAGATAAACGGAACTTCCTGTGGGACTAATGGACAGATAATCTGGACGGGAAAGAGCTCTTTGAATTTATGACGAACTTTTAACATAGCCTTTTATCATTTTATATATGCCACTTACGCACAAACACACAATGAAAATCACAAAAACCTGCCTTTTAATTATGAAACCGACAAAATGACAACAACTTTATTATTTATTTTGACTACTTAACAACAAATTGCCATACCTAATGAAATATAGATAAGTTCATTAATCTGAGGCATATTAAAGTAAAAATGTTTATCAAGCCAAGGAAAGTAAAAAAGTTGCGTCTTTTACTGAAAGAGATTTGTGCTTTGACACACATTAATAACCATTAGCTCGAAGATCTTTTTGTTTTATTTTTTTTTTTTTTTTGGTCAATCTTTAAGATATTAAGAGTTATAAGGCTTTGAAGTTGCACAGATCTACAAGTTGCGATACAGAGAAACCCAGTTTACTCATCAAAGGCAATAGCTAATATCACAACGATCTTTCTGCGGAAAGAACTCTGAAAAAATGGGCAAATCAAAGAAAATAATGGATTTTTCTCTTTATGAAAAGGAAAAGAGCGAAGCAGTTGGTCTCATTTGCTTAATTTCTGTCTCTATTCAGACTGCGCAGTGCAAACATCAGGCTCAGCAAACTAGAAGCACTCGCTCTGTATCTCCGATAAAAAGCTTTCTGAGGGTTTGGCAACAAAGAGCTAACGATTCTTCTCCAGTCTATAATCACAAGCGACAACAAGCGTCTGTACCACAGCAGAGCCTCTAATCAATCTTCTTACCAAGAAAAATCTTCGTTGGAAGAATTTGTAAAAATGAGGAAAAGCAAATATTTGTGATATTGTGGTTTGATGGTATATGAGAATATTAAAGTGGTGCCTTAGATTAGAGGAGAGTGAGCACACAGGGCTTAAAGAAGTGAAAACCAGAGAAAGGAACTGAAGAAAGGGAGACTGACATTCACTAGATTTTGATCTCCATACACCATTGACCCACAACTCATGCGCTAGATAAACACCATGGAGTTCACTTCAAAATGTCACAAGTTTTCAAGACTTCAAGACAAGTTTACTTATGCTGTATAAAAATTCAGGTTTGGTATATTTCCACTAGAAACTAAGAACTGTTCAGAAAATTCTCAAAATATGAAGAAATAAATTACAAAACCTTAAAAGAAAGGTTTTTTTTTGTTTTTGTTTTTTGTTTTTCCTTTTCGGCATTCTCTTGAATAGATAAGGACGCAGTGAAAATAAACGCAAGTTCACTTTGTGTCTTAAAGATGATATGTTTCTTAGATGAGAGTTGATAAAATTTCATTTCATTGAAGTTTCAGGGGCAGAGAACTTTTCACAAGGCGTCTTGGATTCTACAAATTTTTTTGCATTTGACGTTTGGTATTTGCAGATGAAAAGAAAGCTATCTTGAAATTGAGAATCTGAGAAATGAAGAAACAATAAACAAAGACATAAAATGAGGAACAGAGACAGACACAGAGAGAGAGAGAGAGAGAGAGAGAGAGAGAGAGAGAGAGAGAGAGAGAGAGAGAGAGAGAGAGAGAGAGAGAGAGGGAGGAGGCTGAGAGAAAGATAGATGAAGCGAAATAATGTTGAAGAGGCATAACATTTACGGATTGTTAGACATATACAAACAATTTGAGTGTCAAACAGAAAACAAGATCCATATCATTATACGGAAGGGAGGAGGGTAGCACAGGACAACTGAAGAAGAGGAATAGAAAGACGATGTAAAAAGATCAAAGAGCACAATGTTTCGAGGCGGATAAATCACAGGAGAGAAAGGGATTTTGTATATCGTCTGGTCATAAGAATGCTTACATAAATAAAGGCAACAGCTTTCGATATCTAAAGTTGTTAGTTTGTTTGATAAATCCATCTACAACACAATGTTCTCAGACCTTTTCGCAAATCAAACTTAAGCTCTCGTTAGGTAGGACAAAACTCAAAAGATGAGGCCCAAAACTCGAGAAGATCTCTCAGGATGACAGGGCGAACGCTCTAACTGCGCAGCTACCGGCACTTCGCGTTAGCCAAGAAACAGACAAGCTATTATACTTATTTATTATTTTGAAGCTTCGCTTATTACAAATTATAAAAAAAGCAAAACAAAAAAACATTGTTTTATCTTGAGACACAACGTGACAGTCGTATTTTTCACTTTTGCCTTCAACAGACTGGTCTCATAATTTATTTCTGACGCCCCTTTAGAGCTCATGCTAGTGTCGAGCAACTTAAGTGGTCATGATTTCGTATTTTTGTAAGAAGTGTGTAAGCTGAAAATATAACATCGTTTGTCTTGTTTGTCGTGGATTTCAGTTCCAAAAAGTAAGTCTCTGGTCCAAAAAATAGAACAGAAATTTGAAACTGCATTTCAGGTGCTCAGTTATTTGATCATAATCTGAGCATGAAAAATCCATCTACAATAGTGTTCTCAGACCTTTTCGCAAATCAAACCATGTGAATACAAAATGGTCACAAAACAGCAAAATTTAATGTGAAGGGAATCTGTGTGTGACGGGGAGCGATATTGATAGATAAATACTGTAGATAGATAGATACATACATACATACATACATAGAGAAGGAGAGAGAGAGTGAGGGAGATAGATAGATAGATAGATAGATAGATAGATAGATAGAGAGAGAGAGACACACACACACACACACACTGAGTCAAACAGACATTCAAACAGAGCGAGCACAAAAAAAGAAACAAGCAATCAGAAAAATGACAGACAAATAAACCGAGTCGTCCAGATAATGATACAGAAGAGGAAAGACGGAATGATATAGTGGGTACAAAGAGAGAGAGAGAGAGAGAGAGAGAGAGAGAGAGAGAGAGAGAGAGAGAGAGAGAGAGAGAGAGAGAGAGAGAGATGCTAAGGAATAGATAAATAGAAAAAAAAGAGACAAAGAGAGACAGACAGATGGGCAGATTTAAAGAGAATAGAAATAAAAAAAGATAACAGATAATAAAAGAGACAGAGAGAGAGAGAGAGAGAGAGAGAGAGAGAGAGAGAGAGAAAGAAAGAGAGAGAGAGAGAGAGAGAGAGAGAGAGACAGACAGACAGACAGATAGAGAGAGAGAGACAGACAGACAGACAGACAGACAGACATACAGAAAGTTAAAAACCAGCATGATCTTAATCCAAAAAGGCCATTCAATTATTGTTCACATTCAGTGCCTCTAGGCTGCTTAAAAAACAACGTAACCCTGCTGTGTATATAGCCAAAGCTGCAGGCGACGCTGTGTATAATTATGTCTTCTGTTTCACTTTATTCTTGTCCTGTATCGTCAGCATTAATTTGTCAAAATCAAGCCTTACACAGACTTGTCAAGAACATTTTTTGGGTCTTATACCAGAAGAAAATATCCATAATTCCCTTTTTTGTTTTTGTTTATTTTTGTCTTACTTCTTAAATCTAACAAAGATGAAAATAATACCCTAGAAAAAATATAACCCAAACTACTAGAGCTTCCTGTGAAGCAGCATGTGGAGGCTTTGAGCTTCCGAATTCTGCGAATATTCAATTTGAACAGTCAGCAATAAGCAGCTTAAGTTCCAAGCCATGAAAACTCACTGAAAATGGAGATTTCTGAGGACTTGACGATATCTAGAAGTTGTTCCGCGAGCCAGGTGTCGCATAAAAACAACACACTATCTAAACCAGACATATTATGGTGCCGATTGGGATGATAAAGAAATGACTACGGGCATTGGAAACAAACCTGCTCCTATTTGTTAAGATAACACAAAGGCTTAAATGCTTTAAAAAAAAATGTAAAAAGTTACCAGCAATCCATCCTTTTAATCTCAACAGCGACTAGTAGTCTTCAGTTTCAGAGCCAGAGCGATATATCTGAATAAACTCAGAATAAAGTAGGACCCATTAGCGCAACTAATGCTCACTGTAAGGAAATATCGAACGTGTTTAACATAAAAGCATAGGAGCTCTCGTCAAATAAATTTCATGAAATTCAAAAGAGTTTTGATAAGAGAGGGGAAACATCATCGCTGCCTTTTTACAAATTGACGAGATAAGAGACTTGGAACGTATTAGACAATCCTCAAGAGGCAATCCTCCCAGTACAGATTCTTTCAAAGCATTATATTCATCCTCATCCTCCTCAATGAACGTTTGCCAATGAGTTAATATACTTTGGAGGGATGGAAAAATCGCCTACTTGACAGAAAATAACCTTTTATTGTATTTTGAAGCTCAACCCCTTGGCGCAGCTATGTAGATAAATACAAAACAAGAAGCTTTTCATGAAAGTTGCCCTCTAGGGCTGAGGAGAAGGTAAGTTTCATTCATTTCGATGATTGACATGGAATTATACTTGATAATGGTTTTCATTCTTTTTTTTTTATTTTGTTCATTTACGGATTTTTGCATGGGTAACTGAATGTTCACAGATCTCATTTTGCAATTTTTGCTTTTTTAACGAAAGTATTCCTGCCACAAAAAACCCTCCATTATAGATACAATTACAAATAAGAATGTTTTCCAATTTGTGTCAGTTTGTAAACGATGTATGATTGTTTTATATATATACCGAATGGTTTAAAAGATTTAATATGTTTCTCTCAGTTATGACTCAAATCAATGTGAGTTTATGATTTTAGTTTTAAGAGTATAGTCATAAACCTATCAAGCAATCCTTTTATTTCACACGCACTCGAAACCCATGATATTACAGTGTCACACATTAAGGAGATGATGAAGATTGGCCACTTTTGGAATGGCACATTTTTTTTCTAAATATAATTTCATATGTTACGACATGAATTTGATATTTAGTGCTTGTCTTTCCCAAAATCATAAAATACATTAATTCCGAGAAATATACTCATTTATAAGAGAATTGTTTAATCTCTAAATCGAGTAAAGCGTTGGATTTTTTGTTTTGTTTTTGTTTTTTTTTATTGTTTTCTTCTTTTTCCATAGTTATGATTCGTCTTTTCTTTACTTGTGTGGCAGCCCTAATATCTTTCATATTCTATTTTGCTATATACTTTGATTTTTTTCATAATTATGTTCACCAGTTCATTATATTTTATATTATTTGTTTGAAACTTAGAACAAACACTTAAAACCAAACGGACGTTTCTCTGCTGACGAGGACTGGATTATTTTTACATGTTGAAAGTATTTAAGCTTTTAAGTATTCATTCCTAAAAAAAATATCAGCCAATCGGAAAAAAAGAAAAGAAAAGAAAACAAAATACCCCTCCCCCCATAAAAAAAAAAAAAACAAAGTGTGGGACCGCTGTTGATTATAAACTGTTCTTAATTAAATTGCTGTCTTCGTCTCATATTGCAGAAGTCAAAAACAAAAATTATTTCCTTTTGTACATAACTAATAGAGCAAACTCAGAGTGCAAAAAACCTATGCCACAGAGATAAAAGGGACAGCAAAACAAACAGGTAAGTTAGCTTAAGGATCACAATATTGTTTTTCTAAGGAGATTCATTCAATAAAAGATAATAAAAATAAGTTCCTCTCATCTGTCTGTCTGTCTCTCTCTTTCTCTCTCTCCTCTCTCTCTCTCTCTCTCTCTCTCTCTCTCTCTCTCTCTCTGTATGATTCCTCTATTTCTTCCTTGATGTTTCCACTATTTCTTTTTTCTTCCTAATGAAAAATCTTTCCTCCTTTCCATGAATAGGCTCAATTCGGTTTTCTTTGCACTTGCCATTTCAATATCCCCGCTCAAACCACTCAGCATTCACATCATTATTTGTTTATCTTTTCCACTCTTCCGCAGAGCTTTCGGAAAAGAAATCGATAACATTTATCACTAATCATTACTAAAACCAGGGCTATGTATTCATCTTCCTCGAGTTGGCAACAATCGAATCGCCACAACCGGTTTCCTTGTGGGACAAAAGGTTACAAGTGATAACAAGCTCTGACAAGCGCAAAGGGTTTCGAGCTGAATGCCGAACCGCTGCCCTGATCGAAGAGATGAAGATGGAAGATAGTGCGCTAAGCAGAAAATAATGACAAATGACAATCATGAATTATGGTGAGATCATTTTTTTGAAAGGTAAAAACGCTATAAATGTCCCGCATGGATAGAAGTGATAGGATTTCCGTTACAAACGATGTATTAGAAATGCGCAGTGTCAAATCAAACCAAAACTTTTTATGAATTTAAAGGAACTGCTAAATTGTCCTAATGAACAAAAAACTATGATGCCCCAAGAATGATAAGAAATAAAAAGTTTTAGAGGTAATTAGATGCATGCATAAAAATTTCTTTCTTTTTGCCGTAAGTAAGACCTCCCCCCTCCTCTCAACCCTAGCTCCAATCACCCAAACCTGTCAATCCACTACTCTATTGATTCCCTCCCGCCTGTCTCTCTTTGGTCTCATTCTCTTGTTCCCGTTCATTCGAATGGCGTTATCCAATGATCATTTATGCTTAAATTAATACCAAAACTGTCACTACCCCTGACATATGCCCCCACCACATCCGCAGCTGCTACTCCTCCTCCTCCTCCTCCTCCTCCTCCTCCTACTACTACTACTACTACTACTACTACTACTACTACTACTACTACTACTACTACTACTACTACTACTACTACTACTACTACTACTACTACTACTACTACTACTACTACTACTACTACTACTACTACTACTACTACTACTACTGCTGCTGCTGCTGCTGCTGCTGCTGCTACTGCTGCTACTACTATTACTACTACTACTACTACTACTACTACTACTACTACTACTACTACTACTACTACTACTACTACTACTACCACTACTATTACCCCTATTGCTGCTACTGCTACTACACTACTACTACTACTACTACTACTACTACTACTTCTTCTACTACTACTGCTGCTGCTGCTGCAACTGCAACTGCTACTACTTCTACTATTATTATTATTACTACTACTACTACTACTACTACTACTACTACTACTACTACTACTACTACTACTACTACTACTACTACTACTACTACTACTACTACTACTACTACTACTACTACTACTACTACTACTACCACCACTACTACTACTACTACTACTACTACTACTACTACTACTACTACTACTACTACTACTACTACTAATATTACTACCGCAACTACTGTAGCTACTTCTTTGTAACTAGTACTATTACCACTGGAACTATTACTGCTATGCTACTGCTACTCCTGCTGCTACTGATACTACTGCTGCTGTTGAATGACCCATTATCTATTTCGTGCAATGATTGTCCAAATGCATAAAGCTGCAAAAACCGGACATAAAACAGCAAACAATTTGTGAGCTCGGTATTATAAATATAATTAAAAATGCTTAATGGCAACAAAGACAACAAGAATTAAATTGCAGGCGGTGAAAACTTTTTTTTTTCTTTAAATGATAGCACGTATACGATCGAATGATATTAATTTTGTTCCACCAGATTCTCATCTTGGCAGTTTGCACAAAAGAACTAACAATCATCTGCATTCATTTGTGAATTTTTATTGTTTTAAGTCCCCTAATTTCATTTCAAAGTTTAATATGGAGATTCCAAGGAGAGTTTCGAGAGCATTCGCACAAAATTTCGATTTATTTCAACCTGAGGTTTTTATTTTTCTCTTTTTCTCTTTTTCAGGTGAAAATAACTTCTTCTCTCTGACATAATAACATAAGGCAGTGGACTATCATTAAACTTGCACGTTATTACAACATAATCCAAGGCAGAAACCCATCACGCGACTGGTAAGTTGATACTGTGGGCAGACAAGCCACTTTGCTCACATTTCCTCGGGAAGATGGATTTATAGGAAAACTTGATACTGTTCCATGCTGAGCATAGACGTGACTGATATTCAAGAAATCTCTGATGTTACAAGAGACCATGTCGAATTGATTGGTCACCGATGGCATTATAAATCATACAACATAGCTGATATGATTTCATAAAATGGAAATCATGTAGGAGACAAAGTAATCATGTTATGATAGGTATCTGGACAGTGTACCAGTATCATTACAATGCATCAGATAAAACATATTTTTCTATAATCAAGATATGATGTTAATCATATTTCGCTAGAGTATTACTTCTGGGTAAAACAGATAAACCGCAGCCTAATCTGAATGAGAAAATTAATCTAGGGAAACTCGATCTAAATCGTCTACAAGTAAAAACAGCCGGTGACTTATCGCAGAAACAGCGAAACTTTTTGTAGCAGTCACGTCCGCTATCAGTATGAGCGTGCCAAAGTGAATGTGACTTGAGGTTCCCATCCCAGAAAATATGGTGGTCCACAGCCAATCACAGGGTTTTAATGACAGAATTGATTTGATAGGAAACGGAGAAACATCAATTTCAAGGAAGGAAAATGAGGAAAACATCCATATAAGGCTGCAATGAATTATATAAAAGGACACTCTCATAAATAGCTCAAGGTTTTAAATTGTGGAAGTCGAAGAAATAAAACACAACACAACTTATTGTAAAATGGGCTTGTTACAACTGCTCTAAATCAGCCGCTTCTCTTGAGGATAATACTATATTTATTATTCAAATCAAAGAAACAAGGAGTTTACTGTTCAGATTGGTATGAAAATGAATTTTGGCCACGACACCGGAAAAAAAGTGAAATTTAATACTGTGCATTGAACTTCAAGGAGTGAAAATCAAGATAATAATGCATAACTTGGTAGCGAGAAAGGTTTGGCACAGTTCTCAAAATAGGGTATAGAAGACTTAGGCTACAATGTCAAAACAGGTAAATTTTTTCCGATGTTGCTTTGTACAATGTTGATCTTGATTTATTTTAAATTCCGGCTCGTTAGAGTTACCAAGTCAGTGGTCTTTAAGTTTGATCCTTGGTCTCTGCCATGTATAAGTGGCTCAGATTGGCATAAATATATAGACAATGGAATATTGCTTTGAAAAAAAAATATTAAATATTGAGGATCCATGTCGATGTTAACTTTTCTTCAATCCTGAACACTAATTTAAGTAATGGATTAGAATCTTATTCCAAAGTTCCATTATAGTCTTGCATCAAGTAGATTATAAATGACGATACTGTTTATAGAATATTTATTTTTTAAAGTCAAATTAAAAATTATGACACTGTGTACCAGATAAAAACTATTTGAAGTTTAAAACGATATGGGTATGGGTTGAAATAAATAAATTTTCGGCCGTGGAACCAACGTAACAATTTCGAAATCAATTGCATTTGAGAGTATTTGGAATCTTGCATCTTGTTTTTTTCTCCCTTTCTCTCATAGTTTCAAGAATTTTTAAAAAGCTATGGCTTGAAAATAAAACAAAGACGAAAGCGCAATATAAAAACCAACAACAGATCTCTCCATCAAACAAGTTGTATCTTGATGCATTCATAACATTAAATTGAACTAGCTACACTCAAAAATTAACAGAACTGCAAAAATTCTTAACATAGTAAAAGGTACTTCTTGTAAGTCTTAACAAGGAAGAAAACCTCATACGAGTAAAAACGCGCGAGAGCAAGATTTTTCAGCAAGTGGTATACTATGCTCTAAGTATCAACAATAATTTTGTTTAATGTTTAAGAAGAGAACTTTAAAACAGCTATTCGGTTTCACGGAATATCAATGTGCAACTCCACAAATTGCCAAAAGATTGAACGAAAGCCTTTAACAAAGTAAAATAAAGTTAACATTGAAAATGAAAAATAAGTATATAGCAAGCAATGAGAAGAACTAAAGCTTAAAACATCAAAGGTTTACCAAAAGGAAATGCACTCGTGCTGTTTATATTGTACATTAGAAAGGACTGAACAGAACAAGGCCTTGGACCAAAGTGTTCAATCGACAAAATTATATTGAGTTTGTAGCGAATCAAACACGGTCCGTCGTGAAAGGATAGAAGAATATCTACAGGATGTCAATTAGCCGTTCTTCAATAAAATTATAGTCATCCATCTTTTTTTTTAATCTCTATTCCCCCCCCCCCCCTCTTTTTTTCGGCTTTAAAAATTAATATGACCGAGTAAAGAGAATAAAACCCAAAGTTTAACAATTAACAAACACCCAAATAACAAAATCAGTTTTACTTAATTAAAGGTGACGAAAAAGAAACTTATTTCTCTCATTTACGAAGTTTATTACCATTATTCTTTAAGTCTTGGAAAACAAGAAATTCTTATGTTCTGCTTCAAAGCTAAGGATAGAAAAAAGAAAATAACTTTCACAAAAGGTCTTTCAAGAGTGGCATGAGAACACTGTGGTTGCGCTAGGAAAAGAAAGTTAACACTGGAGTTTTTTTTTTTCTGAAATGTAGAATAAACATTGCCAGAAAGTTATAAAAATTATTTGGGGATAATGTTGACCTTTCTGACCTAAATTGCGTTCAATTTTCCCTACCTTTTTCTCTCTCTTTCTGTCTCTCATACAAACCTATTTTGTCTGTCGCTCACACACTTGCTCTTGGCATCTCGATCGCTTTCTCTCTCTCTGTCTCTGTCTCTCCCTCTGTCTGTCTGTCTGTCTGTCTGTCTGTCTGTCTGTCTGTCTGTCTGTCTGTCTGTCTGTCTGTCTGTCTGTCTGTCTGTCTGTCTGTCTGTCTGTCTCTCTCTCTCTCTCTCTCTCTCTCTCTCTCTCTCTCTCTCTCTTTCTCCATTCTATCAATTTATCTGTCAATCTATCTATCGATCGATCTATATACCTCTGTACGATTATGACTTAGTAACAAAACCCTATCAAGCAAATTGCGTAATTTAATTACAGGTTTTGATAGTGTGGCATAGCGAAATTCTTTACCCTGATATGCTTAAAAAAGAAAATTTTTAATAGTTATCATTATGATCGACAACTAGTTTATTTTTTGTCGGACACTTATAAAAATGTTCTTAATTCGTGCGGGATAGAAATAATTGCGTATGGATTCTGAAAGCTGTCGAGGAGCTTATGCGAAACATCAGAATAATAGACAGCAAAAAAAAGCGCACGCTTTTCCGCGTCACCTGGGGAATTGCATGAACCAGGAACAGGCAAAGAGAATCAATGAATAAATTAATTTGAGTTAATTCCCATACTGTACGGCCGTGACAAAACAGTACGTGGAGGCGTAACTTGATCTGACAGGGAAATCCTGCTAGGGAAGACAGGCGATAAATCTCAACATCCAATATGCAAACTGGCCCGTCAAGAGGAAAGATAAGTTAATCTGGGGTTCTGATTGAGGCCAAAAGGAAAGTCTTGGAACGATTCTGGTCTATGAATTCTGGTGTCTAGCTCTGGGAGGCTGCTGTGACGGATGTAAGAGTCCTATTAATTGTCTTAAGCCATACTTTTTTTTCTTTCTTTTTTTAATAAAGCTCTGTGTATCTTTTTGTTTAAAAAGTCATTACCTCAATTGTCTGAATGATGGAACAGCTTTTCGAATGATGAAATAAAAAGAAATGAAACTAAAGAAGCGTAATGAAAACATTAAGGTACGAGTGACAGCGTGAAAGAATATCGACCCACGTGCTATTATAAAAGCTTTTTCTTTTTTCAAATTATTTGTCTTCTGTGATTACGGTAATCATTCCATCAGCTAACCGTATCTTCGAACCACTTTCAGATCCGAAAAATGTTATCAATCTTCATTTTGAAAAAAATCAGAGTATCAAATCATGTGCCCTTCATAATGACAAATGCTATAGTATAATGATTAAGTTTTACTTTTCCGCATGTTCTCTTAAAATGTCTTATAAGACTGGAAAAGGCAAACGTAGTTCCAATAATTTAAAATTTCAGGTTTTAAGGTCTTACTTCAACACTATCGTCTTTTATTTTCCCAATCTCTCTGTCTCTCTAGATGTAATCTGTTCCGACTATCAATCTCCTGATTCGATGGTTCTCTATCTGCCTGAACCAGTCCGAATCTCTAAACCCATCACGGACACTGCAGGGCGCCTATTCCTCAAAAGTGGTCATTATTTTCGATCTCAAGAGATGCTACTATTGTAAGGGAATGTCACCAGTGTAGGGGGAGCCGGGAGAGGAACACAAAGCGGGAGCTATCAGGAGATCGCCTTGTCCCCCAGCAGGACTCCCACCAGAGTGGAGAGCCTCGTCAGACAAAGACCACCAGGCCCAGATCAATGATGCCCTCTTGGTGTCCCCCGTCACACTGGGGGCTTCCTAGCCGTAGACGGGCAGTCACTTCTAGCGCTGCCGCTGCCTTTTTGGCGGTTCACTGTCAGTTTCTCAGTTCTTGGTAAGGAGAGCAGGAACACGAAAAAATATTACAGCCATAGATCATTGGTGTGAAAGCTGAACGTTTTAATCTTCTTACAAATTATTTCTTTCATGAAATACTTGACGATTACTGTGATTGAGGGGAACTCTTTTGGATCGGTACACAACCATTCTACAATTATTGTGCAATGCATTATTTGTTACATACTTATTAAGACTTTTAAGTTCGTTAAAAATGTCATTATAAAAAAGAAATTAAACTCCATTTACTTTTCAATGATAATGTTAAAATTTTTATCTTATTTTAGCAGTCAAATCGTCCAACTAGTAACATTATAGCCCACTTAAATTCATTCATGAACGCTTTCATCTGTTAATATCGATACTTGAAAAACATTCCTTTTCGGATGCATTCAGCTCAACAAGAAATGCAGGAAATCACTCATCATTTTTTATCTGAATTTAGCATTATAGATTTATCCAAGAGTTTGTTCTGCCTGATTATATACCATTGCGATAAAAGGCCTGATACGGGCGATGTTTGAGCATAAACATGGAACAGCGGGTATAAGCTCTTCATCATCTGATATTTCTGACTTTCGCTCGGTGAAAGTCATGGTTTGTCAAGATGGTTTGTGATTCAAGCAGATCGGCTACTCAATGTCTAAACATTAGCTTCAAAACTTAAAATGTTTTAAATATAAAGCCTGGCAAGAATTGTCTTTGAATATGAGACCATCCTGAAATGAAAACAATTAGAGGTGTTTTTTTTCTTCATTCTTAGAGAAAAATTATCTTTCGCTTCCTAGCAGTCCGGTAGTTGATGAAATTCAAATGTATCGGCGTGCAAGTGATACATAAACATATTAATCAACGAAAAAAGGGAGAAAAAGTGGAAAGCCAAAAAAAAAAAAAAAATATTTCAAACCAATCGTTGCGAAAAAGAGCGAGACAAGAAAATCAGTTAATACATCTTCTCTCTCTCCCTCTTTCTCTCTCTCTCTCTCTCTCTCTCTCTCTCTCTCTCTCTCTCTGCATCCTCTCTCTCTTTCTTTCTCTTTTATTTCCTTCTCTCATTGACCATCTATCTGACAGACTGTCTGCTACCTGCTCTCCCTTTTTCTATCTATTTTTAATTCTTCCCTTTCTCAATCAATGACTATTGGATGTCTGCTTTCTTCCTCCTAGCTATCCTCCTCTGTTTCTCTTTCTTTCTTTCCTTCTCCCAGCCACTGACTATCTATCTTTCCGTGTACTGTCTACTCTCTCTATCTCTCTGTCTCTCTCCCTCCCTCCCTCTCTCTCTCTCTCTCTCTCTCTCTCTCTCTCTCTCTCTCTCTTTTTCTCTCTCCCTCTCTCCCTGTGCGTGGAGGAACACATCACCCTGAGGAAGAAATAATTATCATAATTATTCACATTGTTTTTCCATTCCGAATCGAGATTCAAGAAGCTAAAACCGGTTAGGGCACCCTGGCCGCGTGGCAACATAAAGAATAGATTATTTTCCTTGAAATATTTTACCAATGTATTCATATATAGATTTCTCCGCCTTGTAAAAATATTTACACTGGCAAAGCAGAATACAGGCGCATTTTTATATCTCATGCATTGTGAGACCTGAAGAAAACTCACTAAAAAGAAAAACAGTCTTAACCAGAGCGAGTTAAGTAACAAAAAAAAAAGAAAAAAAATTACAAACGAAAACAATGAAACCAGAAGAAACAATGGGATTCCAAGTGAATCAAAGATGAAAAGAAGAAGCGATAGGAAATGCGAACGGAACAAAAATATTAACTAGACAAACAAAGAATAGTAATTGGAGATTATTTTGAATAAAGAAGTTTCATAAAATCAGGGATCAGAATTTATTCAAACAATTTTAACGATGATGACTTTGTTGTCTTTGTTGTTGTTTTTGTTGTTGTTGCTGTATTTGTGTTGTTGCTGTTGTTGTTGTTGTTTTTTATATTATTATTCTTGTTATAATTATTATTAATACTATTTTCATTATCATCATTATAATTATTATTATTATTATTATTATTATTATTATTATTATTATTATTATTATTATTATTATTATTATTATTATTATAATCGATATTATTATTCTTATTCTTTTTACTTTTTCATTTTGTTTAATATTATTAATCTCATCCTTGTTTTTGCTATAATATCATCGCTAATTTTGAGATATCAACATAATATCATAGTACCAGAATTGATTTGTTATTACGAGTGTAAAGCGGGCGGTTATGCAGGTATTTTGCAAGTTTCATCTTATGAATTTCAATTCCAGCAAAATCTTCCAAACCGGTATGAATTATTTCAGTTGCGCAATGTTTATTGTCATCTGTGATTTTTCAACATCTGTACTGGAGATGTCAATATTTTATAGAGTCCGCCGCGAAAGAGGTTTACTGATGCAATATTATAGATGAGAGTTTATAGATTGTGTTCAAAGCGCACTCTTCTGTTCCAACCTAAGTGAGGATATTATGTTTTAAGAAAGAGAAAGAGAAAGAGAGAGAGAGAGAGAGAGAGAGAGAGAGAGAGAGAGAGAGAGAGAGAGAGAGAGAGAGAGAGAGAGAGAGAGAGAGAGAGAGAGAGAGAGAGAGAGAGAGAGAGATAACATTTTTCTTTGTATTAGTTTAAAAAATTTATAACTGCTTATAAGATAAAACATTACACCATTTATCATTACAATCGACCCAAGGAACACAAAAGGAACTTTCCTATTAAATCGCATGTTCAAAACGGTTCGTGTTCAGAATCTCATGGTTATTTTTATGTTTTTCTTTTTATTTGCTTAACATTCCGGATCCCAGAAACTACCCACATGCACTAGATCTGAGAAGCGTGCAGAGCAAAGCCCTGTTCCCCGGACACACTGACCGCCGCCTGCGGCTAAAATGTCAATCTGGTCGAACATTTGGGGGGTCCACAAACTCTTTACCAAGTGCATCAACTGCACAGTACACAGAGATTCAAGGCCCGAGGCAAAGGAGCTACCCAAGGCAGCGCCCACTCCACACAACACTCAGTTCATGACCCTAGAAAATGAGTTGGCTTCCTCCCCACCCCATTCTCCCACACTTTTTTCCTCTTTGGAAAACGTATTATTGCCCCCAATCATGAGGGCCAGTCCAATGCTCAGCGTGAGCGCAGCTTCTCACGTTACCCGCCATGCTCATTCTGTTTCTCTCTCCACTCACCGAGTACCCTGAGCATTGGTCCCCCAGGTTCGCTCACGATTGATCCCACAAGAGGCACTAGAAGCACGAAAACACTTTAAAACACGTTCTTTAAAACACGCTTCCATGGAAGTCAGAAAGTGGTCTCAGTCTACAATATTTCCCGAACCGATTATCACGACCGTGATTTTTGGTATTTAAATCATGAAAACCAATATTGACGAGGCCCATTATGTGAGATTCAAACTAGTGATAATGATATCTGAAAATATGGAAGAAGAGGCTGAATGCAATCTCTGAGACAGAAAGTTAAAAAAACGAAAAATTAGCGATAGAGATCGAAGCTTCTGAAAAATGCAGCAAACATATCGTCAGTTTTCAGAGACTTTAATCACTAAGTTTGGTTTGATCCAAAGAGGATAATCACAAAAGTGGTGCGCTAGTATATTTTATTCGGTTAGAGAGATCGTTTCAAGAAAATTATGGCCGAGTTTTGAGCTCTTGTAGTGATTGCTTTGGCTTTGTTCTTCGTGTGTTTTGAACTGACATTTTAAATATCTGATATCACGGTTATGAAACACACTTTAAAACATTTTACACCGACAAAAGAAAACCATTCATTAAAAATATTTCCAAAACTGTGTAAGCTTCCACAGAAACTATTTATCCTGGTCATGTGAAATGTCACCGGAAATTAATAATAAAAAAAAAAACAAACGTAGCAGTGCTTTATTATTATTATTATTATTATTATTATTATTATTATTATTATTATTATTATTATTATTATTATTATTATTGTTTTTATTATTATTATTATTATTTTTATTATATTATTATTATTATTATTATTTTTATTATTATTATTATTATTATTATTATTATTATTATTATTATTATTATTATTATTATTATTATTATTATTATTATTAGTATATAAATAACCTGGTTATGATATGACCGCTTATCCATTCTTCTTCTTTTCTTCTAAAGAGGGCTGTTCGAAGTTCCTACCTTAAAAAAAAACAAAAAACAACAATTCTAATCACGATCTCTATAAATAGAAGCTATAGACTGATTACATGTCCATTCTATACAACCTTTACAGCGAACAGGCCGAGTGCTCAACATTTCTAACTTACTGATTAAGAGGTTATATAGGAAAACATTGCATTCTTGCCCAGTGCGTCTTTTTTTTTTATCAATCCTGTCCATCGAGCATACTGTCCAGCGTCCAGTAAGTCCTGAAATAGTCAGTTGGCACAGCTTTATCTTTTAATATTCATGTGGGCGTTGCCCTGAAGAACTGAAGTCATTAGGACTAAAACCTCTACAAATATCAGGCCCCTGTGGGCGACCAAATAGATTTATCGCCCCTGCACTTAAGAGGATTGGCGGCTTTTTAAGAAGGTCGTAAAGAAGAGATATGGTCACTTCATGGTTCTCTATCATAAAATGAGGAATTCTCAACCTATGATTCACATGTCTCTAGTCTTAAAATTGGTCTTAAAGAGACAGAGGATTTTTATTTTAAGTCATGATTTTCATTAAAAACTATCGTGATAAAAGTTGAAAAACAGTGTGTAAATTTTTTTTAGATTGTAAGCTTCAGGAATCTCATATTGATAATTAGTATATTTTACTGAGTTTGGACGATCAGAGATAGGGCACATACAATTTGGCACACTCGCCACACTATTATTCCTGTAAAAAAAAAATAGGCCGAATCAAGTATTTGGCTGTAAAATGTTAGTTTGTGCCTTCGCGCTGTTGAGCGATATGAAAAATTATAATTAAAGAAGTTCCTTGAACGCTGATGTCAGGAAACCTGTCAAATGCAAGTGTCAGCAAATTTCTCTGCCAAAACAATGTGTCCTTAAGTTTTATTAAAATATCTTATGATGCTACCGCTTAAAATTTTTTTATATGTGAATAATTTCGTTCAGTCAAGCGCTCTTTCTAGCAACACAAATATATCACTTTAAATCAAAATGTCTTAACCTGTGTACCTATTTACATATAACTTGTTTAAGAAATCCAGCAGCCTATTGTGGTATGAATTATGCAAAAAGCCTGTAAATCATAAATATGGACATTTCCATATAGGTGCTCGGTCCCTAGTTGGTTGAGAGTAGAGACTCGTGTGACCTAACACACCGTTGTACGCTGGTACTGATGCTAACGCCTAACAGTCAAATTTTAGCCATGCTTCTATTTTATCTCTCTTGTTAACCTTCTCTTTTCAATACATGTTTATTATATCATCTTATTGGTAAGTCCATGGAAAAAACATAATAGGCTTATGTAACACAAAAAAAAAAAAATCGAATATCTTATCAACGCGTCAGCTTAACTAATAACATATCTGAAATAATTATTAGATTAACAGTATAACCTCCACGCATTTACAGTTTTGAACCACATTTGATTTTTGAACTTTATGAAATATAAAAGACATCACCTTATACAAGGGAAATAATTACTTGCTAAAACTCGAGAGTATTATTTTTATGAGCCAAAACAGTAAAGAAAACTGACGATACACAGAGAAATAATCTTTAATCGTTGCGTTAAATCAGTAAGAGCAAATAATTCCAAAATGTTGAAATGTTTGAATCTTCGTTTGACTTAATCTTTTTTCCGGAAAGAATTGTTTTAAACGTTAATTTTGTTAATACTCCGATCCCCATACTGGTAAAGAGAGAACAAAGTTAACTTAATTTTGGGCAGTGGATGAGAGATGGTTTCCTGCGGTAACATAGATAACCTATCTGACATCCTGCATAGAACTAGATCTAATTCATATAAAGTATCTGATGTTTCGCCAGTGCGGATTCAACATGGTTCTTGAGATTGTGAGAGTGAGAGGGAAGCTTGCCATGACTAACATGCCCAGTTTATCTTAATGACCATGACTAAAGTGCTGTCAGAATCGTTCAGGTCCGTCTAATATGCGGCTCACTTGGCTTGGAACCCAAGAGCGTTATCTGGACCACTGATAATGAGATTGCGGTGCCTTGCTCGGCGCAGGTCTGGATAGGTCTTCAAGGCAGGCGTGTGCTCCAGGGATATGAACATCCAAGCGATAAGTCTTATCCTGGTGGGCCCATTAGACAAGCCTATCAGTCTTGTCGGTTGTCCAGATAGTTGTGCAAAGTCTCAATATCTAAGCTTATGCTAATCAGCTTGTAATGATTTTCCTCAGCGCCATATCCGAATGCAGTATCCGCCCAAGTTTCCATCGGAGGGAAATTATGAACCATTCTTTTAGCCAAAAAAATAAAAAAAAAGTCTACTTCAAATTTTTATCAAAATTTCACGTCTTATGCGTGTCTTCATGCACTTGTAGATTTCTATTCTCATTTCTCTGTCCATCCAGTCTACATGTCAATCAAGCCAGTTATTTTTTTCTATTTCTGTCTCTGCTTGTATGTCTTTCTGATTCATTCTTCACCCTTCAGTTCTTTCTCTTTTATCTTTCTATCTACACCTCTTCCTTCATGTTTCCCAAGTACCTAGCAAGTGTATTCGCGAAGCCTGGATGTATTAACGGCGGAAATGAGTTCTGGAAAAAAAATGAACCAAAAAAGCGAGAAAAAAGGGAGAAAAATCCGTTTTAAAATGTTCTAAGTATCAAGATCAGATTTTGTTGTGAATCGAGTTACAATGCCTACTTCTTAGGAACAAATGCTAATAAAAACACAGTAAAGATAGATGAAAGTAAGTGTACTCTTTGACAGAATCATTACTTTGCCCAACAAACTGATACGAAACAGGCTCGTTTTCTACAAGGAGAAAATTAGGGGATCGGATAGTGCGAATAGTAATGGAAAAAATCCACACATGATTTTTCTCGTTTATATAAAACAAAAAGAAACCCAGACATGATTTATCTCATTTATAAAACAAAAAGAACCCCAGACGACATTAATACGAGTTATCTGGTTTATGTAAGCATCCAGTACTTTTACAGACATTTTCGGCCAGATATAGGTCTACGGAAAGACCAATGAAGACTTCCGTCTGTTTTCTTGTTTCGAATAAAAGATTTTTAAACGGAAATAAAGCACAGCCGTTTTCTGTCTTGAGAACCGAGACTTAGAGGAAAAAACACTGCTGTGACTGGTTCCAGGAAAAGTGAATACATGTACTAATCTCATAGGAAACGTCGCCACTCTTTTATCTCTGTTTGTCTAATTCTTTCTCTCACTCTCTCAAGTTTGACTTTGTATAAATCTCGTCAGTATCATCTATCTATTTGTTTTTGTTTATTATTTTTTCTTACCTGTTTCCCTATGTTTTCATGCCTTTGTGAAATATGGTATAAGATATATCAATATATCACAATATGAATCAAACAAATATTAAAAAATCAAAGTGCCTGAAATATTTTTGACATGATATGCGCGAGTTTTAGATTGGTGTCATTGGTTAAAAAAGGCAAACAAAAAAAAAAAAAAAAAGGGAACAAAAATATTTTTCGTCACTCTTTTCAAGAAACTTATAGTGCTGGTATATTTTTTTTTTAAATACGGGTATTTTTTTCGAAAATACCGTCCTTCAGTTCATGAAAAAAGATGTTGCGACAACCCCCTGCTTAAGTACATCAATCTAATTCAGGCCTACATTAACGTAACATTTTTGCGCTAGATTATATTTGTCTCATCAGAAGAGAGAAGAAAACCTAAGTCTCTACGACGTAAACTGCATTGGCATTTTTAATCCTGTTGCTTGACAACTACAGGAACATAAAAACCGTAAAGAGCGACAAATCACAGCAGTTTCATCGAATCATCCCGAGACTGTATGGCCCTTGAAAAGTGCTTCCTGTCAGCGTATACAAGTGATGGAAGAGCTTATGAAGTAACGTCTGGTGTCTTTCATCTCGGTTTAAGATGAACCAGATCTCAGTGGAACTCTATTCTTTGCATCGCAACATCTTCCCTGGGGCATGGGGCCACTAGGTACATGATGGCTTGCACCTCTTAGATCCTTCTTCAGACATAGCGAGCCTCTTGCGGCTAGGTTACAGTGGGCCACTGGGGTCATTTTCCTCCTCTCTGAAATCTTTGTTTGGTACAATATGCGTGCATTCAACACTTTCTGGAAGAGTACCAGTATTTCATTGCATACTTTAAGAGACAATAAAAAATGTACTTTTCTCTTTTTTTGTCTCACGTTTCCAACTCAAAGTCAAGTTCGGGTTAACGGACGCCAATATTCTTTTGTTTACCAGAACTCCCCTCAGCGAGTGGAAGCTCATGATGTATGCCTGACCCATGAAATATCTTCCTCTCTGTTTGACACTCTTGTGACATACAAAAGTATCAACGTACTAAACTGAACCTGTGGGCCAGCCCCGTCAGACCGATGGTAGGAGAAAGCGTTGATCCTTGGTATTGATCTCCCACAGACCAGAGAGTAAAGCTCATTTGCTCTACTAAAAAATCTAATCATCTTGGTTGCTGACCCATGGGTAGGAATCTTAAGGAACGATAGGGTAAAATGCATGTCTATGTTATAGTAGCTTTGACCAATTGTGGCTGAGAGAGGTGGAAGGAGGAAAGGGAAAAAGGCCCTCCTCGAGATGTTTTATTGGAGCAACAACAAAATGGGAACTTGAAAACATGAAGAGGGGACCCACCTCAGTTAAGATGGTAAAAGCTGGAGAAGAAACAGCTACAGTAACTTCTATTATTATTATTATTATTATTATTATTATTATTATTATTATTATTATTATTATTATTATTATTATTATTATTATTATTATTATTATTATACGCTCGTAGAGCCTAGGCAGATCTATGAAACAACTTTCTTTAAGACATCTTAATTGGCTATAAGTTAGTCTGTTGAATGTCATAAAGATATTTTTTTCTGGACAAAAATAAGTTCAAATTTTTAAGAAGAATTTATGACAAACATACTTGTGTGCAGAGAAACCATAGATTAGAGAAAAGAATGTACTAAAACGAAGTAACTCTAAACATAGAGTTCCAATTTTTGGCTGTAAAGATAGATAACCTGGGTCGAGCATCACAATTTCACTGTAACAGGAAAGCAAAGTAGATGGCCGAAAAGCTTAAGCTGAGCGGTCTAAAGAGCCTTAAGTGTTTCGAACGTCGCATGTGAAAGATCAAGGTGGGTGGGCCTGCTTGTCTCTCAGTCTGTAAAAGAAGAAGATGGGAGATCAGATCGAAACATAACAGCAACAGATTGGGGAGGGTCGAACGAGGGATAAAACCTGGCTACAGGCTACAGGCTACAGGCTACAGCAATCATGACGAACAGCGTTCCCGTTTTAAATCTGGCTACTCACTGTCTATCGCTCAGTTCTAACTAGGTCTACCTTATTGTAAAGGCTCGGATCGGGCAGTAATGCTGTAGGCAATGTTGGAGGAAATTTTATCTGATTTCTGTCTGATTCAAGAAGTTGGATTTAACGGGCTCAGATCTTGTTGAGTGTTGATTTCCCGCCGATCTAAGCACTCACGCTGAAAAAATTGCGTGAATAGAAATTTTCAATTTTTTATCGAATTGTTAGGTTTATTCCATTATAAGTTACTGGTCTTTCATGGACAAAGCCAAATGTTTGTGAAATTGCTCTTTCAGTGAAATTTTCACGCCCCTAATGTTTCAATATTGCATCTTGTCTTGGGATTTTCTTTAAAAAAAAAAAAAAGCAGATGCAGTTAAGAAAAAGATCCATTCATTTTCTCATTCTAGAAATGGAACAATGTGGAAGCAGTGTTTAGGGTAGAAGTAGAAGATTAGCTAGAGAGGAAACTCAAAGTTGTAGTTACATCGGAACAAGGTGTATTGCAAGGGGTAGGGCGGACAAACAACGAATTAAAAATAATGAGTCAGTGAGGGAGACACACAAGCAGGCAGAGAAAGTGAGGTAGAGAGAGAAAGAGAGAGACACAGACACAGACACACAAAAACAGAGAGAGAGAGAGAGAGAGAGAGAGAGAGAGAGAGAGAGAGAGAGAGAGAGAGAGAGAGAGAGACAGAGACAGAGAGACAGACAGACAGACAGACAGACAGACAGGCAAACAGACAGACAGACAGGCAGGCAGACAGACAGACAGACAGATGAGCGGGAGGCAAAGGGAAGAGTTCGAATGGGTGGGGGGAGGGGGTTGGAGGGAAGGAGTGTGGAGGTGGCAACCGATTTTGCGGACAGAGGCAATGGACCCGGTGCCCCTTCAATCCGTTCCCACGAGCCCTGAACATGTTTATATTAAAACCTTTGAGGTGAAAGAGCACAGATGTACAGACATTTACTCGCAAGCAAACAAAACAAGAAAAAAAAGGTTAATAAAAACCCAAAACCACTAACCCACACGAGGTATCTGTAGATTGGGATAAACGTTTTGGATGGGGTCGGAGAGCAGGAAATTGGTCACAACCATTTTCTCTATCTTCTTTAAATCACTCTTTACTCCCACACACATACACTTACAAATATACTTACAAATACTCCTACACAACGAGTTAAACATCCACGTTTGTGTGGCTTAGTTTGCATTTTTTTTTTAATTTTCTGCTTGTAGAGCATTCAAGAACAATTAACTCCAGATAGAGAAAAACACCTGGCAGGTGTTTATTATTGATTTTACTTTCTTTTTCTTTCTATTTTTGTTTTAAAGTTTGTTTGGGCTTTAAACTAGATTAGGAATTTCACTTATTCCAGAACTGTAGCAGAAATCCCGAAAATGAGAAGAGATGGTGAGGCTTGCATCAAGCAAAGTACTTTGGTGCAATGTTGTAGTTCCTGGATACACAGTTAAAAACTCCCACCAGTCTAGCCTAGAGCAACATGAAATCCTGATACGCCCAAATCTTTGTAGAAAACAAAGCGGTTGAAGGCTGGAATAACAAAGTCAAAGTGTGAACGCGAACTATGTTGTAGAGGTAGGAACAAAAATAAATCTAAAAAGATGAATATAGACAACGTTAATGGTTCTTACCTCCTCTCAATGTCTGTCAATTGTCTGCCTGTTTATCTGACTCCTCCTCCTCCTCCTCCACCTCCTCCTCCTCCTCCTTCTCTCTCTCTCTCTCTCTCTCTCTTCCTCCATCTTTCTTGATAACAATTATATTCCTCCACTTTCTTTCACAAAATCCTCTTTTGTAATTTTCCCACTATACAAATAATCACTCTGAAATATTTTATATTCCCTTTCTTGATCAATATGAAAACATGCAACCATCACTGCGACGAAACCATTGTCTGGACATCCTTGAGACTAATAAGTGTTTTTCAGTTATCAAACATGCTGAGATAATAAGATTAGTTGAAAATTTAACTTTAGAGTATAGTATCAATAAACTCATGTTGACAAGAGTTAGAAAATTGAATAACAGAACTTAAAAAAAAGTGATTATAAAACGAACCCAATGAAGCTCCTTATATAATCGATTTACATAAGAACGTTAAAAAGTAAACCCTGTAAAGGTTCAAGTATTAAATCCTCTCTCAATCCCTCCTCAAGAATCCTTAACTGACAGAAAACTCGACTTTTCTCGGCCTAACGACTTTTTAATGCGTCCTGAACGCCGAGGTGGCGTTTTTCTAGAAACAAAATTTGTTTTCATCAATAACCAACGTAAAATGTATCATGAATCTTCGTGTTGAAAACCATTAGAGATACACTTGGGGCGAAATTATCCTGCAATCAGCGGAGATTAATAGGAAGAGGGGGGGGGGGGGGGGCACACCGGCTTACCTGCAATTTGTGGTTCAGAATGGAAACAATGGAGACATAAAAAGTTTGTATATATATATATATATATATATATATATATATATATATATATTTAAAATATATATATAATCTTTTGCTGATCGGACAAGGTCAGTAAGTGCAAGCATGCATCCCTTTTTTTTAAATATATCAATTTACTTTGCAAAGTTTGAGATATAACAACAAAAACAACTAAAGAGCTCGAAGAAGAGGATACGATCTTTAAATGGAAAGGTAGTGAGACAAATATAGCCGTAAGAAGTGTGTTGGGTTAGAAATAGCGTGAGCCGGATGGCGGAAAATTCAAGTTAATTGCACAGTCTCTTAACCAAATTAAAGATTTCTGAGTGGGACAAAAAATATCTCTTTAGTTTTTCTATTCTGAAAGTAAAGGGAAACCCATTTATAGACGCATGTAAGCTTTCTAGAGACTTCATCTTTTATTTATTTTTTTTTTTTAAGAAAGGGAGAGAGACAGAAAGAAAGTTAGAGAGAGAGAGAGGAGGATGCATATATCTATGGAGAGATATTATAAATTTATGTAAATAGACAGAGAGAAAGACAGATAGAGTGAGAGAAGGAGGGAAAGCGAGAGAGAGAGAGAGAGAGAGAGAGAGAGAGAGAGAGAGAGAGAGAGAGAGAGAGAGAATCAGAGAGACAGAGAGGTTACTGATTGATTTAATACACCTATTCATGGGCTATGTGTATCATTTTTTTGCATTGTAATTCGGCCAGGATTTTCGTAGAGATATCAGCAGATGAAATCATTTTGTTAGAACAATGTTTCACCTTTTCTTAACCACCAAATACAATCTAATTTCTTTCAGCTCGTACTTTTCTATGAGGCCATGGGTCTACAAACAAGAATTACATCCATGAGTGATCATCCTTTAGGAACACCCCAATTTTCTTTTCTCTGAAAGAGAATTGCTGTTTATCAATCAGTTCTTTATTTACACAGAAAAAATCTTCCTATATACTTGTGAAAGCTTGTTGATCCTAGCAGCCATACACTCTGACGTGATTAATGTCCTTGTACACAAGTTACACGGTGCTAAATCCAAGCGACGTCAAGACAGCTTCAATAGCTCACCTGACGTGGAAATAACTTTCGACGCTCTTTTCCCTAATTTTTTTTTTCGGAAAAAGCTAAGGTTTTGACATTTTTATTGGTTTCAGTGGTTTTTCTTTTATTTTCTAATACTGTAGTTTTTTTTTAACCAAGTTCGGCTTCAAACTTCAAGTTGGCAGTCTGGTTTATTTCGAAATGTATCGAGGAAATTTTAAGAGATTGAGTGTGTACAAAACAATATGCAAAGAAAAAAAATTAGAATGTTTGGTATGTTATAAAGAGGATTTTTGCCGACATATATGATTCACAACCAGCATTTATGTAATTTTTTTTTTTTTTACAAATAGGTATATCATTCAACGAAAGAAATAATCATAAGTTATAGTTCATTTTAATTGCTTGGTGTAATTGGAGAGAAATTTACTGAGATCTTCGTTATAATGAGCTGCTCTTCAGAAAAAGCAAATTCGAAAAAGGTTTGCATTTTAGTTAATTGTCACGATTAAGTTAAATGTATTTACCATCTTGTTATAAAGGCGAAAACGATGTTAATTTTTCATTACGGGATAGGTTAAAAATGAATAATGCTTGTGTTATACTTTGGCAGGAAGAGAGAATTTAAAAGACAGGGAGAGAGAGGGGAATGGAGAGGTTGAGGGAAAAATCTACAGGAGAACGGAGAAAGAAAGAAAAGGAAAAAGTAGAGAGAAAGAGTAGAAGAGGAAGAGAGGAAGAGAAAACGACATTGTTATCGATATATTGAAGATGAATGGTTTTATGGATGAGTAGATAGATGGATGTAACGATAAGCTATTCGAGAAGTTGGAAGAAAGCTGCGATAGATAGACGAAAACATCGAGAAACAGAGCGGTAGAGCGAGAGAGAGAGAGAGAGAGAGAGAGAGAGAGAGAGAGAGAGAGAGAGAGAGAGAGAGAGAGAGAGAGAGAGAGGGATACAGACAGAAAGAGACAGAGAGACATAGGTAAAGAGAATTATACTAGCATAATATTAATAATAATAATAATAATAATAATAATAATAATAATAATAATAATAATAATAATAATAATAATAATAATAATAATAATAATAATAATAATAATAATAATAATAATAATAATAATAATAATAATAATAATAATAATAATAATAATAATAATAATAATAATAAATTAGAAATTAAAAACAACCATTAGCTTTAATATGAGACAAACAGATCAAATCGAAAAAACAAACATGAACGCTGCTATGAAAGATGTAACACAGGGAAAGTTAAAAAAAAAAACAAAAGGAAAAAAATGTTGAATATATAACAAGAATAAAAACGAGGTGACCTTAATTTTTTCTCTCCTGATATATAACTATCCTACTTTGCGTAAATGAGTAAAATGATTGATCCCAAGTTCCGGGCTTGACCCCGTTTCCTCTCATTTGTCTATTGTTTGAATGATCGATTAGAAGGTTCAGCCACAATGTCCAATATTCAGTCAACTGTTTATGATGTGGTTAAAAGTCAATGTTTTCAAATTTTGTTCTATTTTAATGTTATCCAATATAATTATGATTTTATGACTTAAAATTTTGAGATTTGGGGTTCAGGTGTCCTGATTATAAATATCTAAGTTGAAGAAGTTTAGATATCCAGGGGATCAAAGTTCAAGATTTTAGAGAGAGAGAGAAGAGAGAGAGAGAGAGGGGAGAGAGAGATAGAGAGAGGGGAGAGAGATAGAGAGAGGGGAGAGAGAGAGAGATGGAGATATGAAGAAGGAGATATATATACATATATAGAGAGAGAGACAGAGAGAGATAGAGAGATGAAGAAGGAGAGATAGAGAGAGAGGAGGAGAGAGAGAACAAGAGGAAGAGAAACAGACAAAGATATAATATGACTGGGACAAAAAAAATCAATTCAATCAAATGGAAAAAAAAAAAACAACAAAAAAACAATAATTATAATGTAAAAAAATTGCCTCCAATTTTAAAGCACTTAAAATATGTTTCAGCGTCCTCAAGAAGAGTATTACAGAAAAAAAAACAAAAAAAAAAACGCGCATTATCAAGGAGAAAAAGAGGAAGAAGCTCAATCATGTGGGGTGTGTGACAAAGCCGCTGCACTTAGAATAGCTACTTTAAAACATCGATTTTTTTTGCGTTGCTTTTTCTTTATTTCTTTTTTTCTTTTTTACTGAGAGCCAATCACAGAGATCATGGCCTAGTATTGCTAGTGCATGTGGCCATCGCTCGTCTCTGTTATAACCTGTCACTTATTTCGGCCGCAATTAATTTCAGTACGTGAAGGAGACGCTTAGAAACTTTTCAGGATTATGTTTTGAAGTTTGAAACATTTGAAAAGAAAAAAAAAAAAGAGAGAAGAGAGAGAGAGAGAGAGAGAGAGAGAGAGAGAGAGAGAGAGAGAGAGAGAGAGAGAGAGAGAGAGAGGGAGAGAGAGAAAGAAAGACGGAAAAAGAGAGTGAAAGAGAGAGAGACGGAAAGAGAGAGAGAGAGAGAGAGAGAGAGAGAGAGAGAGAGAGAGAGAGAGAGAGAGAGAGAGAGAGAGAGAGAGAGAGAGAGAGAGAGAGAGAGAGAGAGAGAGAGAAAGAAAGAAACAGGTTGAAGCGACAAACTGACGTTTGAAGCGATGATAAATATAGAAAATGAGTTTGGAAAATGTAAATGGATGGGACAATGATGATAATAGATATGTTTAAAGATATGTTTGAAACTAAATTTGGTATTAGTCCAAGAAAGATAGGAAGAGATAGATAGATAGATAGATGGATGAATACACACACAAACATATATATATATATATATATATATATATATATATATATATACATATATATTAATATATTTAGAGAGAGCGACATAGGTAAAAAGAAAGAGAGGGAGAAAGAGAGCGAGGTGCATTTACTTTGTTCCTAAACTTTTTTTTTGAATTAGCATTCTTGTTTTGGTTTAGTTAAGAGAAGAAAGACCGCTCTTCTCTCTCTCTCTCTCTCTCTCTCTCTCTCTCTCTCTCTCTCTCTCTCTCTCTCTCTCTCTCTCTCTCTCTCTCTCTCTCTCTCTCTCTCTCTCTCTCTCTCTCCCTCAGCTATGGAGACAATGGTTTAAAAAAAAAAAAAAACAGAAAAAAATCCACTTGTAATTCTTTGTATTCCATGCTTTTAACTTTAACCAACCTAACAGGGCAGTGAGAAAATCTATAGCTGATTTTCGCTTACATAATTAAGTTTTATACTTGTCCTTCTAGTAGACATTTTTTTTTTGTGCAAAACACAAAGCTGCTTCACTTTTAATTTCAACTTTTATTTTTAACTCACATTATGAAAATCGACAACAACAATCATTGCTTCACAAGGTAGGCGCCTTATGTCTAGGCTTGTGTCTTCTCAGCCCCTGGAGTTAATGGATGTGGTTGGGGAAAAAAAAGGTGATAGATGACATCCTGTGGTGAGTGGGAATCAATGAGAGAAACAAGTCAAGGTCATTGGCCTTTGTTTGAATTCCTTTGTTTGAATTTCAATCTTGAATGCTTCTGTTGTAGTTATATTTGTTTCGTTTTTTGCTGGTTTTTTTTTTTTTTGTCCTTTTTTTTCTTCTTATTTTGTCTGATCTGTTTATTGTGTTGCTGGGTTTGTTTTATTATTATTATTATTATTATTATTATTATTATTATTATTATTATTATTATTATTATTATTATTATTATTATTATTATTATTATTATTATTATTATTATTATTATTATTATTATTTTTATTATTATTATTATTATTATTATTATTATTATTATTATTATTATTATTTTTATTATTATGAGTATTGTTGTTGTTATCATTATCATTATCATCATCATCATCATCATCATCATCATCATCATCATCATCATCATCATCATTATCTTTTTTGTAATCTCAAAAAAAAGCATATAGGTGGCTGAAAAATGTAAATAAAAGATGATGTTGCGCATTTGCAAATATTTTGAAAGATAGCAAGATAAACTGGCAGATTAACTTTCCTTGAAACCAGTAAGGGGGATACTTCGTTGCGTTTCTGAGAAATCTGAGAAGGCGTTACTCATGGCTTCAGCGAGGTAATGCTGATTAGAACCGACTAGTCTAATACGCGAGCTCATACAAGCGGGTCTTCAGGGGAACTGCGATGAAAGATGACAGATACGATAAGGGCAATGAGTCCGCTGAGCAAGCCCCATTACGTTTTCTTACTGTGATGCAATCAAGTCACGCTAAAGTGTAAAACGACACCTCAAAGTCTTGTGCAGCAGACACATTGGTGAAGGCGTAATTTCATTCGAAAAAAATTGTATGCTCATCATATGGAACTTGATTGAACTGATAAAGTGATGTGCTACTGAGAGGAGTGTTGTACAAAAAAGACGTCCAAGTTTTTACATCATTGTTCGACTTCACTATTTACTAAAAAAACGAAAGGAAAGAATGACGGAGTATTATATGTGAGAATAATTTTATAAAAGGTTTTATTCGAAAAACGATGATTATTATGACTGCTCTTAACTCTCCTCTCTTGCTTATCTGAACTGGTCAGAGAAGCATGCGTCATGGGGTTATTTCTGTGACTGTTGATTGCTCACGGAATATCACGTTTGTAATTTTTAATTCGAAAAAAAACAATTGGGAATCTTTTTAATATCATCTAAGGTAAAGATAAAGCAGTTATTAGATTGATATTTAAAATCACCGTTTGCTAACAAAGTAAACCGCATACTAAGAGCTACAAGTTTTCACTATGATAGATTTACTTAATGTCCTGCAAGAAAAAAATGAAACCTGTTACTTTTCATAGTAAGTTTACCGTCGTTTGACGCTATTCATTGGCTTGAGTCACCGTCTGATCATTCTTTCCTCTCTTGAGCACACTATTCTTTGGAATTTCTCAGATAATCACTATTCGAAATTTTCATGTAGAAACAAAAATAAAAAATACATAAGAAAAGAAAGTCTCTGATACAATTTGGATGGTGAAGAGTGTGGTTCAACCACTGGTGTTGACTAACATTAATTTTATGTTTTAATATTTTATCGACAAAATGCTGCAAGTGCAGGATCAAGAACTCACTTATGTTCTAAGTTTGGCTGGTTTTCAACAATTGTTGTTTTATATTATTATTTTTACTGCCATAGTGTGCCAAGTTAAATTTGAAGAAGGACAAGAAACTATAAATCACTCTTAGATACATAGCCTCCTCTTATTTTTTACTTGTCAGGACCTAGTGAAGTAAAAAAAAAGTATCTCTAGCTTACATGGGTTCACCAAGACGCTCTCAAAAGCATCAATGATACTTAGGACTAATAAGCTAAAGGTGATGGAGGCCTATTTCACCAAGGAGGGTGACCATAAAAGCAAAGCGTAGAAGGTATTAATACGCAAACCTGAAGAAAGCATAGAGAAAAAAATATTGGCTCAAAGACGCGAAGCTAAACCCTGTTTCGTTGCGCCAAACTAACTACACAATAATATACAAGAAACATACGCTTCTTCATGCATTGCTCATACTGTGCAAATAATAGTGCATTGTACAAATAAAGAGACTTCATCTTTTATGTACTTGTAAGTGGATTGTGAAGAGGACCAAGACCACGCACTTATTAGCCAACCGGTCGCTGTTTGGCACTTTGATGTTGAACCGATTACCCTCAAAGGTTAGGCCTAATGACGCCCTGAAATCTAATCATGGCGGCCCTAACATACGTTACAGAGCAGCTCGCGTGGAGCCTCGGCTAATAGGATACCAGCGTGGCGTCCACGGCAGATTCTTCTCCATAAAGAGGATCTGAAGACCTTCAAATACCATGGTAAATATATCATAGGTCCTCCATCCCCATGACACTCTCTCTCCCTCTTTCTCACTCCCACTCTCTATTTAGTCATCTATCTATCTATCTATCTATGTACCTATCTAGAAATATGAGAATATATGAGTGAAACGTTAAAATCTGACTATCTGCAAATCTATCTATCTATCTATCTCACTATCGATCTATCTATCCATCTATGTATCCATACATTCTGATCTTTGTCTCGCGCTATCCACTTTTTTTTTTCTTTTCATCAAATTTGTGGGTTTTTTTCGCATTGTATTCTTTTCTCTCGAATATAAAGTTTCTTAGGAAAAAATCTTTCTCCCCCCCCCACCCCCAAATAAAAAAAGGAAAAAAAAAACATGCATCATATGCAAGGACATTGACTACTTAAAACTCAACTACAGTGACAGGTGTCTACCAAATATCAAATTGTCATACAAGATAAGAAAAAGAATAACAAGGACCAGTAGTATCATTGTTAAGCTGAAATTAGGAGATTTACCTTGTTTTGGCTTCTTTTAGTCCCCTCCAGCTCTTCCCTTGAATGGTTCTGAAATACAAATGGAAAAAGGCCATTTTTTTTTTTCAAAATGTTCTTGATTACGGGCTCAAGTATCTGAGTGCATGTTTTGGGGCCGGGGTTAACTTCAATAAAACTTCAAAGAAATATTTTGAATAATAAACGCTCATATATAGTTATATTAGCCAACAGTAATTGAAATGTTGTAAGAAATCCCCTTTTTATTCTTACGTATTGGACCAATAAAAATTATAGCCGAATGCGTCTTGTTCAACAAGCGACATAAACTTTCGTTTAATCTCTTCACATGGTAATTTTAGCTTTTAACACGAAATTTTTTAACAGCTCACAACAGAAAATCTTATTATTGATTCCCTTCCTCTTTTAAAGGAATTTAAATTTTGCTCTAAGGTTAAATTATTTATCATAATGAAAGATCCGCGAAAAGTATACATAAGTTGCGCTCATCCCTAGAGCACTGCATGGTGCTGTTTAAAGTAAGTAGATTGTCTGTCTCTCTGTCTGTCTGTCTGTCTCTCTTTCTCTCTCTCTCTCTCTCTCTCTCTCTCTCTCTCTCTCTCTCTCTCCTTCTCTCTCTCTTTGTATCTCATCCCTGACGATTGTAATCTATTGCGAAAGGTTCTTCACAGAAGTTTACGTTCTCTGACCTTCAGAAAACGAAGAGAAAGTTCGCCACTGGCAAAAGACAACGTGAGCAAATAAACAAAGATCTAGATTTAGATTAGGAGCGCTGAGGAGTTTGTTACATGTGCAGTGACAAGGTGTTACACCGACTCGGAAATACGCAGACATAACACATAGGAATGGAAGTAATAACACAGGAAGGATCTTGTCTATGATGTAGACCTAACAGAAAGGTCAAGGGTATAATCTGATTCTACTTGCACTTCTACGTGCACTTCTCTGGGGGCCGTATTTCGTTATTGTTTGACGCATATTTACATCTCATCATAAATACGAGTTTCAGTATCGATATAATTGTATTCCGCTTTAGATTATGCTTAATTTTTGGAATTTATTGTTAAACATTTTAATTCTTTCAAGTATTGGAAAGCCACGCCAAAAAAAAATTAAATGTCAAAATTTTATTGTAAAACTAAAACTCGAATAATTACCTGATCAGTTTTTACCTTTATCAAAGCTCCATATGTATGCATTGTATATTTAATTTTATATATAAATGCGCTTTCAACTTTGATATAAGTCGTCATAGGGTCATAATACACAGGTTAGTACTTGGAATGAAAACGCTTGATGCCCAGAGATTTTTCGCCTTAAAAAGCACTTTACTAACAAATGAACTTACTCATGTTTTAGTTTTATTTTTCCTTTAGGCAGGGGGTAGATTGGTCTTTTATATGTATCCGAGTTTTTGTTGTTTTAGTCACTTACCTTTTTTATTTTTATTTATTTATTTTTTTATTTTTTTTTATTTTTTTTTTTTTTTTTTGGGGGGGGAGTGCGTTCTTTTTTTCTTTTTTTTTTTTTTTTAACAAAAGATGAACCTTAAAAGTGTTTACAGAAGACCAAAAAGTGTATACCGTTGTCAAGACGTTCATTTTCCGATTTAAAACTTTAGGAAATCTATTTTGCTCTTTCTAATTAATATTAATCCAAATCAGGATTAAAAAAAAAAAAAACTAAATGAAAGTCCAGGCTAACAATTATTAACAAAACAAAAAACAAAAAAACAAAAAAAAAACCAAAAAAACAAAACGAAATCGGAAAGAAGGAATGCCAATAACTCTCTCAACAAAATGCATCAATTTTAATAAGCTACATCTGTTCTGAAAATCTCAAATTCCCACCCAGCGGCTCGCATGGTGATCGCGAGTGATCCGTGAAGGCACAGCTGTGAGCTCTAGCCTCCCTGGATCGGCCACTCCGCTAATTACAGGACACACCACCCCCCAGGATCACCGAAACAAAGACGACCCTGAAGGCTGGTATAAAGACCTCGTGCACAAGAGGCAAATCCCACCAATTTAGAGCATCCTTGTCTCGGAGATCTGGGAAGACCCTGGCTTTGGGCCTTGCCTCAGCGTGAGTCCACATGACGTGATAGGGCAGCACTCCAAGTGGGAGCAGCAGTCCATGATTTCTGTGTTTAAACTGGAAGTCTTTTTAGAACAGGGCTTGTCTTTAATCTGTCTTAAACAGGCATAATTAATTTGATTACAGGGCAAATCAGGCCTCTTTCAGTCACAAAAAAGAGAGGAAAAAAATGAAAAAAAAAAAAAAAAACTCAAGAAAAAAATCCCACATGACAAAGTTTATATTTTTATTATCAGCTGAAAGTGTTCGCTTGTTATCTTAAAGATTTAATTAAGAACAATTGAAGTAAGGATCTTGTCTTTAAAATTTGAGTTAAGTGCATTTTCTCTTGTTTAAAAAAAAAACTATTTTAAGCTAATATTAAAATATTTTTCCTAAATATATTTTCTATTTTACTTTCGTTCAAGAACCACTGATATATTTCGGTATAAATGTCAAAAAGAATATTAAAAAAAAAAAAAAAACAATTAAATGAAGGAGATTATCCTCTGCAGCTTGGCTTGTTGACACAATTATTTCGAAAATAGAATAGAAAGAGAAATAAACATTAAGCACGATCAAATACACACTGGCTAGGCTTTAAATAGAACATAATTTAGCACCGGAAACGTTTTCCATGTGATTTTTAAAAAAGTTTCCCCAAGAAAAAAATTACTCAACGTCAAGTTTCATAATTTATGAAGAATTTTCACAATCAACAGATGAGAGAGAGAGAGTATGTTGTAATGAAAAGCTATTACTTTGAGTGCATACGTAAAATTCTGAAAACAAGTCTTTTCTTTCAAAAGTTGAAAATTCCTTTGTTTACAATAGCACGAGAAAATCATTACTTTAGAATTTTCCCCTCTTTTTATTTTATTTTATTTTATTTTATTTTATTTTTTGATTTAACCATAGTGAGTTGGCGCTATATTAATAAAACCCACAACTAATTTATTCGTACGCCCTTTTGTTCACCAAAAATACTATCTTGACGTAACCCCAGAGCGCCATAGGGTGTCAATTATTTTAACCAATGGTTGTGCGCGGGTGAGTTAATATCACGGTTAATACAAACTAGTCAATCACAGAAGCATGACGCGCCCCGACGCAACTGCTAAAAACGTCACTTTTTCTTTCGTTGCCAACAATGCATAATGGATTTGTCAAGAACTTACTTTAAAAGTAATTAAAGTAAGCTTCCGTATAGAGCCACTGCCTAGATCAACACTTCTAAAGTTTCTCCAACAGTGGTTTTAAACGGCTTCCAATTGCGAGGGTTTTAGCACCCACCCTGATTGCCAGATAATGACATTAACACAATGGGAGAAAACTTTTCTCCTCGCCGAGCCAGGCACTAAGTGCTAAAACGCGGAAGTGCAATACCTGCTGGAGCAGCAGAGAGACAACTCCCCCTGGTGACGAACTAATGGATCTCCAGTTCCCCTGGGACTCTCGCCAGGGGAGAGAATCGCTTTCTTCTTTCTTCGCTTCTTCCACGGATAAAGTGATAGGATGACGACGCATTAAGATTTTCGAATAATTAATAAACCAGCATAATTATTATTCTAAAATAATCTATGGGTGAGAAATCTGAAATAATTTTAGCATTGGGGGAAAACTATACAGATTCATCATTATTATTCCAGGCGATGGCATTCAAGGACCCGTCAAAGAGACAGAAATTACAATATAAATTTACTTTCAATGTGTGTGCTTTGTCAAATTTTAAAACAATAAATGTTTAGAATGTCCCATGTCTTGCAATGTTCGATAATCAATAATAATAATGATTTTGATCAACATATGAATTAATTGTTGTATAACTTATTTCTTCCAAATTCATCTCATGCTTTCCAAACATACCAAACAAGTCCAGTCTTACATGCAGAGGAAGGCTGAAAAGAAGATGCCCTGAGCTTTTCCGCAAATGAGACTCAAACCCAGAAGAAAACCCCTAAATGTTTCACCAGAGGGCTACTGCCTCCCGTGCAAAATTTAAAAGGGGGAAAAACGACAAAGGGAAAGGGGAGAATGATTTATACCAAATACATATTATAGTCTCATATTTTTCCTTCAAGATATTGTCTCGGTCTAGACTGATATATTTTGGATTGATAAAACAACACAGACGCGGTAGAAATAATAAACTGACTTAATCCGCTGTCATTCCCAGCTGACTTTAGTTCTGGCGTGTGCACTAAAAGCAAGGATCATACCTAGTTACCCTGTCTGCTGACAATATTAATTTATCGCTCGTGAGCCGACATAGTCTTAATGCTAAGGGAAAAGAAAAACAACAATCTACTGAAAGGTAAATTATAATAGAAAAAATATACAAGCATATTAGTGAGGCCCCTGTCAGAATCGGTGAGATATAGAATACAAATTATGAGAAAATTCGGAGCTCATAACGTTAAAGAAATGGATACATAGTGGGATGGGCAGACTTATATAGCTGATGAATGCATACGTGAGTGATTGGATAAAAAGATTGATAGACAAGTAGCTGATTTTACATACACGATAGTAGATAGAATTAAATAGATCGAAAGATAATTTTAACATAACCTGGCAAAGAAAGATAAGTTTTACTCTAGATTTGTAAGGAGATCATAATAGGACAAAAGAATAACCCAATGCATCTGGAGAAATACATCGATTTAGATGGAAATGTTATGAAAAACAAATAAGATCAAGGAAAAAAAAAAGTTCATGTGGGTGAGACCTTTCTTCAATCAAAACTGACGAATTTGAGGTCACTATTTCACGAGACACATATCCTGGGTTTTGAACTAAGCTGAAAGATCTCATGCAATATTTACTGACGATCGAAGCCATGAAATGGTGGGATACTAAGAACTTTAGCGTACTAAGTTCTAATAAGTGTCTGAAACACAAGAAAATAAGACACTGACTGACAAAAAAAGAGACAGTCAAATTAAGGTTCGCTTATGAGCTGAAAAAAAAAAGTGGCATAAGAGGGAAAAAGGGAAAAAAATAGACAGAGAGGTAGAGAAGAGCTTGAGAAAGATAGAAAAGGGGCGAGAGATTTAGAGATAACGGGCGCAAAAGAAACAAAAAAAAATAGAGAGCGGAAAAGAGATAGATAAGCAAAAGGACATTTAGATAGTGAAGAAAGTGGAGAGATAAAGAAAGCAAGGGGAGAGAGAGAGAAGGAAAGAAAGAGAGAGAGAGAGAGAGAGAGAGAGAGAGAGAGAGAGAGAGAGAGAGAGAGAGGGAGAAAGAGAAAGAAGGCCGAGAGAAGAAAAGAAAGAGAGAGAGAAAGAAAGAGAGAGACAGAGAGATAGAAAGATAGACAGAGAGATAGAAAGAGAGACAGAGAGAGAAAGAGAGACACACAGACAGAGAGAAAGAGAAACAGAGAGAGAGAGAGAGAGAGAGAGAGAGAGAGAGAGAGAGAGAGAGAGAGAGAGAGAGAGAGAGAGAGAGAGAGAGAGAGAGAATTATTCTGGCCACACTGTTCAAAGTGCTTCCCAAACCTTAGCTCCCTAAGACTTCAGGGTCCGTGCCTTGATTGCCAATAGAGGAAGCAGAACAAGATCATCACAGTCTTTATTTACTTCCAGTTTTTTAACGGAAGATAAATCTCCCAGGACTTCTCCCCTTCCTTTGATTCCAAAGCCGTCTGGTTGTGGATTATTTTCTTCCAATCTTATTTCTTAGTTCATGTGAATTTTTGTAAACTTCTCTGGGTGCAGCCAGTTTATATGGCGTTAAAACTTACTGATTTTTTTACTTGTAACAAACCTCAAAATAAACATATTTTTTCATTACGAAACAAAACGAACAGAAAAAAAACAAATCAAAACAAACACACACACACACACACATACAGGAAAATGATAGAGACATCCGACTGTGGAATCTGTATGTCGGAAAGTTTGAATTTTTTCGCCAATGTAACATACCTGACGTAAATCATCAAGATTCCTATCATTTGAAGCAGAACATTCAAGATGAGTTCTGGCCATTAATTGTATGTTTTTTGTTTTTTTTTGGTAACGAGGAGTTGAAGTTCATGAAATGTAACGAAGTAATAATTATTAAAAGAAAAGGGAAAAAAAACAAACAAACAAAAAACCCCCACTTCATTAGCTTAAATTTGTATGCGGTTGTGTTGAGATAGATTAGAGATTTCATGTGAAGAGAAGCTGTCCACAAGAGAACCGGAACATGCATCTCGCTCTTCATGCAAATCCTTGAGATGGAATCGAGCTCAAACACGTAAAAACTATTACCCTTTTTTTCTTTACACACTTTGTAATGGTGTTTGATGGCTATTATAGTATTTCAGATTGTTTTTATGGGATCATTGCAACCGGCTGAACAGTTTCAATCTCCCTTATCCAACAAACCTTCACTAATCCACTTCTGAGCACACACACACACACACACACACACTCTCGCTGAAACTTTCTTTGAGCTTTTCTAATGAGTTGCGCACCGCCTTGTGAGCCTGCACCGTAATCGCTTGCGTTCACCTGTCTGTGGTTGACAGCTAATCATCGGCTGGAGGAAAACCTCTGCGAGATGCGAGCGCTGGTAACGTGGGGTTTGGCGGTGGGGGCTGGAACAATTAGCTCTGTAATGATCCCGTGATTGCCCCTCCTGTGTAAGCCCTGTTCTTATTTCTCCGCACCAGAACGGTTCACAGAACAAAGACATCGATCTTGGGGTTCCGTGTAACTGAGACGTTGCCGCGATATCAGCCTGGCAGGATGCGAGTGCGAGGAGCAAAGAGTGCATGTTTGATGAAGGGAGGAAAAATCATGACACTGATGTTGCATGGATTTGTGCAGTATACAAGCTCGTATAAGTTATGGTGCATAATATAATTTTTGGTTTGAGGAAAAGGTAAGGCTATGGGAGATAAGGAGGGTATGTTCTTCTTAGAGTGACGAACGATATGAAACTTGGGGTGATAATTATGACGGCTGCGGGTTATGTTTCTCTACGTTTTGAGAGTACAGACAACAGAGCGGTGAAGTGACGGGTTTTCCCGTAATACAGTACTGTTGGGTTTGAAAAAGAAACGAAATATTTGATAAAAGAAATAAGGTTCGGAGAAAGCATGACGCAAACATAATTATAGGGGGCCTACTTAAGCAAACTATTATTTTAATTTTCTCTCTCTCTCTCTCTCTCTCTCTCTCTCTCTCTCTCTCTCTCTCTCTCTCTCTCTCTCTCTCTCTCTCTCTCTCTCTGACTCAGCCTTTGTCTCTGCCTGCCTTTCTGTCTATCTGTCTTTCTGTCTGTCTGTCTCTATCTCTCTCTCTCTCTCTCTCTCTCTCTCTCTCCCTCCCTCTCTCTCTCTTTCTCTCTCTATGTCTCTCCCTCTCTCTGTAGGTCTCTGCTTCTCTATCTTTCAATCTCATATCTTTTCCTATTGTCTGTTTTTGTCTCTCTTTTTCAGTTTGTCTGTCTGTCTGTCGCTCTCTCTCTCTCTCTCTCTCTCTCTCTCTCTCTCTCTGTAGGTCTCGCCCTCTCTATCTTTAAATCTCAAATCTTTTCCTATTGTCTGTCTGTTTTTGTCTCTTTTTCTGTCTATCTGTCTGTCTCTCTCTCTCTCTCTCTCTCTCTCTCTCTCTCTCTCTCTCTCTCTCTCTCTCTCTCTCTCTCTCTCTCTCTCGTGCAATATCAATGATCCGCAAGCCACGAAACAGGAAAACTTTTTGAAGCAAAGCTTGGGCTTGCGCCAAGCTCTCCTACCTTCTTCTTGTCGCTGTGAGTTAACAACTTAGTCTGTTATAGTCTATTTGTCATATTTCATGCAGCCGAACCAAACACCATCCGATCTGAGCACGAAGCCGCACGCACGCCTGCCCCCTAGTGAAATACCAGCGTCCGTGTCTGTCTGTCTGCTGCCGCCTGTGGGATGTCTGCTTCTCGATGAATGTCTGAAATCTGTGGGAAGCCAAGCCAGGAATCATCTACCATGTTCTGCTCACACAATACCAGAACTCCCCCATAAGTCATCTCGGTACAACTGAAGGGCAGACGTTAACATCTTATTGCGATGGTCAAAAAGCATTAGTTATTGCACAGGAACGAAAACAAAGTATCTAAATCTAATGGTCTGCGTCTTGTATTTCGTACGATGAACTTCGTTTCTCATTCAGCTACTTTTAATGGGCGTTGTTTACTGGTGCTGTCGATGCATGGAGTTTTTTGCATCATCTTATATTGATTATATGCGCACGTAAAATAAGTTATTGCATGCTTTTGATTTTTGAATCAAAAGTTTTCCTATCGGTATATAATTTCCTTTTTTGGTGTTTTGTGCTCGAATTTTGTGAACGTAACTGGTTCTCTTAAAATAAATGAAAGTTGTTATGTAAATGACAACTATATTGCTGAAAGGAAGAACTATATCGATAGCATTGGATGCCAAATATTAAACAATAAAAAACAACAATCTTCCATAAGGTTTCCTTTGCTTTATTTTATTATAATATCTTTTTGGGGTCTCCTGTTTCGTTGATATACCGAGTTTGAAAGTCTTCATGCGTAATATGCATTATGTTTTTAAACAAAAGAAGACTTGCTTGGCCATGAGACGGAGAAGATTAGTAAAATCTTCGAAGAATAACAAAATGGTTCAATCTCGTAGGTGGGTTGTGCTGCTGTTGCAATTATACAGCTCAAAACATTATGGCTTCATGAACGTACAAGATTAGAGCTAGCCAATCCGGTCACAATTCAATATATGTAATGAGACAAAAAGAACAACCGCAAAACAAGCATATTCATGTATAAATTAGACATTGAAATTTTACTACACCAGACACCTAAATGTGCTATACAAAAAATAATAATAATAAAAATCATTTAAAGCAAAACATAATAACATCTTCTTTCATTCCTTTAATGATATTTTAGCTTCTGTGAACAGTATTGGAGTTTTCGCCAAAAGCCATCAATTTGATTTAATACAGAGGCTATAAATGGTTCCTAATTTAAACAGCTTACTTGCTACAGGAGATAGTGAGTCTTTCAAATTATTCTGTTTGCTACCCTTGAAGCTTAACGTAAAGGAATTAGCTATTTTAATGTCAATAGCATATGAAAAAGAACAAATAAGTGTGTGCCGCATTTTACAACAATGCTTAGCTTTCTTTATTCAATTTCGAAAAAGGCGAGCTGTTTTAAGTTGGACTTTAGCAGTAAATAGTCCAAATTTAAAGATAGTGGAGGCCCTCAAATCGTACTGTTTATTGCTTTTCACGCACTTTACATGAATTAACTAAAAGGATTAAATTAAGAAGTAATAAAATTAAAAAAAAAATGTTCTAAGTTGTTTCCAACCAGGAGAACCATTATTGCTGTGATTCAAATTATTAGTATCCAATATTTTATCTTTCCTAACCAACTTCTCGAGTGGATTTTCCTCTGCTTCTGATAATTCTGGGACTACAATCACTACATGGTTACAGTTCTCTTCTTTTTCTTCGTCGTTCAGGTTTCACAACCAGTTGGACTCACAAATATCATCTTTTGTACTCATCAAATTCTAAATGACAGGTCTTGAAAAAATGTAAATAATTTTAGATAAATAATCAAATGAAAGATAAAAAGTGAGATTAGACGAAATAGCTATAAATAATCTTAAGAGAAAACTAGGTCTTTCTAATGTATGTGTAAGTTAATATGTTTTATGTACATCTGATTCCGTTTCCATTTCATTCTCCAACTAAATTATTTATAGCATTATATCTGTTTACTGTATTTTTTTTTTTTTTTTTTTTTTTTTTGGGGGGGGGGGGGGGGGCGGGGAGGCTGGAATGTTCTAGGCCATTTCCTTCCTTGCGCTCTCTCTCTCTCTCTCTCTCTCTCTCTCTCTCTCTGTCTCTGTCTGTCTCTCTCTCTCTCTCTCTCTCTCTCTCTGACATCCAGTGTGCCATCTGTCTTTGTCTCTAAATCTCTCTCGCCACTTCCCTCTCTCTGCCTCTTTGTCCTTTTACTGTCTCCCTCTATTCCTCTCTGTCTCTCTCTCTCTCTCTCTCTCTCTCTCTCTCTCTCTCTCCCCGCACAATCCTTTTTTGTCAAGTGAACCCTGACACATCCCCAGCCTGTCTTTATTCATTATTGTGTTCTAGTCTCGAGCGGTCATTTCAAGGGGTTCCTCCAGCTATCAGTGTACTCTATCTTGTAGCTAGATCTCTGCCGAGGCTGACCAAGCTTCATCCTACAATCACTCTCACACTAGCACCCACCCTTTCTATGATACTTAGTTTGTGTGTAACAAATATCGTTCCTAACTTAACGCGTTTACGAGTAATAGAGAGAAATAGTAATGCAGTGACTGAGTACCAGCAGCCTTTGGTGTTTGCAGAGGTAATGAGACTAACTATCATAATTATTATCGATAAAATAAATAGCAAAAGAAAGACTAAACACTCAGTCTGTGAACGGTTCAAGCTTTGCGATTCTAAAAACTTCCAAAGCTACTGAATTAGTGATTTCAGTGTAAAAAAAATCATCGAAACATAAATAGGACAGCAATGCAAGATTATAAAATTCTTGAAGATGAAATAAACCAACAATAATAATTATTGAGAAAATCGACAGTTTTTGAGATCCCTTTAAATGACTCTCTGCCTGCACGCTAGCTTTTTCTAATTGTAAATTTCTTTTCCTTTATAGGTTTTCGTTCACTAATCTCAATATTACATATCAATTTAAAGCGCAGCAATAAAGCACAAGTCAAAATATAATTTTGTCTTGAAGGGTTATTTACTTACTAGTTCATTTTTTTTTTCTTTCTTAATTATAACTTAGTGAGTTGATTCGGATATAATAAATGACTACGGAATGATCTTGTTAACTGTACTATATTTATTGCCTATAGCTCACTTAAAAGGGGAGGGGTGGGGGGTGGGGGGGGGGTGGATAGTCCCCTGCATCCTCTCAGATGAAAAAAAAAATCAATAGCATATGCATCATAACTAAAGGAGTATAAGCATGGTCTGATTGCCAAGCCTTCAGTGTACTAAGAATATAAAGAGACTAGATTGGAGAGTTTGAGATGGTTGCGTAGCACTTCACGTGGACGATACTCATTCATGTAACGTGTTAAGGCTTAAACAAAGTAGCCAAACAAAAATCGAAGGAAGCGTCAATAATACTAAGACGAAGATTTTATGTCAAAGAAAAGCAGAAATGGAAGAATCAAAATAACAAAAAATAAAAAAAAAAAGAAGAAGAAGAAGAAGAAAAAGAGAATTGAAAGCAATAGAAATTCATATATCAACAGCAAGTGTTGCTGCACAATGGAGAGGCGCGTTAAAATGAAAACCTGTGAGGATTTCTCCCTCAGATTGATCAGCGTGAGCCCGGCATTCAGAGCTTGTTAGAGCCAGACCGTCACGCCGAGAGGAAACTCGCGCGCTCCACTGGTTTCCACTAATAGTCGGAGTGCAATAGACCGGAAGTGCAGAAATTGCCCTGGCCTGAAGAAACACGTTCGTTGATGACGTTTTTATGGATCATCTCCCCTGCCGGAGCAGCTCTTCACAGCGCAGAGCTAAATAAAAATAGACAGGCAATTTTCGTGCTCGCGCAGCGCGTGTGTGTTTTTCTGGGTCGGAGAGAGATTGATTGGGACGAGGATTTACGAGCTCTGGAACTGCTTCACAATGTGACGAGTCAATGAAATTCCGATGACAAGATCACGTTTTATAGGCTAATTTTTTTTTTTACAAATGATCAATTGCTATCCGTCCTTATTGGCATTTTCCCCCTCCTTTTATTTGAAGGTGGGGGTTATTGTTTCATTATGGCCTTTACACAGCAGAGTACGGTGGAATGTGGAGCTTTCGTTTAAAAAATAAATAAATGATGCCCTCGAGACCTGGATTCTAAACCCGGCAATGATACTAAAAGTTATAGATTGTTTATTTTTTCCGCTTAGTCGCTCAAACCCACCTGTCAATGGTGGATCCTATTGCTTTTCTGTTACAAAACTCTCTTCAGCTGTGTCTTAAGACATATTTTGAGATCAACATCTAGAATGAACCAATTAATCAATAAATCTATCTGCATTAATACGGAGCTCGTAAAATGTTAGATTTTTTTCCCATTGTTATTTGCACCAAGTTTTTAATGAAAAACATAAAAAGGAGAGAAAGTAGCAAAATTGGCTCTCTATATTGTTTTGGCAATTTTCTTTACGTAGTTTCATTATTTATCTTCATACAGAAACTATCAGTTCCTACAATGTTATTTGATTTGAGCCGGCCGTGCGTCAATGAGAAAATAAAAAAGCAATACATGTCTATTGAATTGTTCAAGCGTCTCTCTCTATCTATATATCTACACCGAGGAGGAGTTCCCAACACCTAATCTTTCAATTACAACCGGGCTCATGTTTTGCCAGATGTGCTCGTCTTGCAAATCTGATTGAGAAACATGTGTCTCACATATTTAATAACCTGCTTCAATTGGCGTTTTTTTTGTCTCCGTTGAAAACAAATTTTTGTAAAACTATGTTTGTGGCCGAGGGTGCTGAAAATACAACCAGAAGGCTTGTGGCAAGCCTCAGATGCTGGAATGTTAACATGCCCTAGGTCGCTCACGAAGATGGATCGATAAGAAAAACTGAGGGGGAAAAACAGCCAGATAGGAAAAAAAAAGGTGGAGTAGAAAGGTCCGCTATAGAGCAACCTCTATCTGCGAACTTTTTTCAGATGTCAATGTCATTGAAGAATTAGTTTCCCTGTTGAGGTGTGTATCGGGAAAGAATAAAATAATCAAATTAAAAAAAGAAAAGAAAAGTATTGAGTGATGCAAACCGAATGTGCAGCGAATAGTAGAAGTAGATATTGATAATTATAAGCCTACCTGGTGCTTTATCATTCCTAACAGTGCGTTGTTTAAAGTGCATTTAAAATATTGAAGAAGAAGAAGATCTTTCACATGTGCGTGATCCATTTCCACACAGGCCCTGGAATCCTAATTGTAAAGGAGAAAAAAATATTTTTAATAATGTCTATAATTTTATCGGGATCCAAAATAGGAAAGTGCGTGCTGGAGCAGTAATGACACCTCTTCTCTCTCTCTCTCTCTCTCTCTCTCTCTCTCTCTCTCTCTCTCTCTCTCTCTCTCTCTCTCTCTCTCTCTCTCTCTCTCTCTCTCTCTCTCTCTCTCTCTCTCTCTCTCTATCTATCTATCTATCTATCTATCTATCTATCTATCTCGTTCTCTCTTTCTCTCTCTCCTTCCTTCCTCCCTATCTCTCCCTTCCTCTCTCCCTTTATCTTCCTTCCTCTACATCCTAGCTCAATGTATCCCTTCCTTCCGTTTTTTATTATTTAATCGTACCTACCTGACTACCTACCAATCTATTTATCTTTCTAACGATCTGTCTTTGCCAGCCTATCGCTCCCCCTCCCCCCTCCCGGCTTTTCTCACATAAACTTTTTCTATGAAGCCACATTAACCCTTTAATACATTTTTTCTTTTTACCAGTTTTCAAAATTATGTTAAATAAATTAGATGGTTGGATTTTGTTTAAAACACAAATTACTGTCGTCGCTTGCAGAATCCCTAGTGTAATATAGATTCATTATCGAAAACTTTGTATTGCCAAAAATTTTCATCGCGAATCATGTTTTTTTTTTTTGTTGTTGTTGTTTTTTCCCCGCTTTCACAATTTTTGGTTTTCAGAAGCTACGTTCTGCCTTAATCAATAACATTTCCTCTTTAGCTATAACTGTACTTGGCTCTTAGAGGTTTTTGCTAATTCCACCTGTTAGTTCACTTTACTTATCAGATTAAAGATACGAACTGCATGATATAGGAGATTCAAAGAATAAGCTTACAAATTGTAGAATAAATTTTCACATTACTCTTACTCTATACCCTTCCCCGCTATCGAATTGGACAGTCTATCACGCAATATCATTTAAACTAATAATTTCACCACGTTGATTAAATCAAAAAACACTTGTTGTCCTTTGAGTGATCATTGACGTCCCCAATCAAGGTTGTACAAGATTCAAACAAAAAAAAAATATAAAAATAATTACATTCTTGTCTGAATAAAATAATAATGCTGTGGAACGAGGACATTACCACTATTTTCATAATTTTAGAGTTGATAATCTCGAATTTTGAAGATTAAAAAGGAATCGTTGAACAGATATCTGTCGAAAAGACCGCCGTGACAATCTATTCCGTTCTGTAATTTAGTGAAGAATCCAACTGAACCCGAAAATAATAATAATTTCTGTTTTTTCAAAGCGGGCAACAAAAATGAGGAGAAAAGCCAACTATAAGAGTTAGGACACAACGAGAACATCAGATCATCCCAACAAAGTCTTCGTTTTCCAATGATTATAGCGGCTATCTGCAAACAGCTTTCTACGAGTACCACAGAATGTACCAAAACTTACCATACTTGCAGGAAACAGCTCAACAAATGCACAAAAACCGATAAAGCTACCCAGGGCCTGTCCCGTTTAACAAAAAGATGAGATTAATTTTTGATCTTATCCATCATATTCAAGTGGAATTTTAGTTCAGTCATCCTCCTTGGCTGTGAATATCTTTCCTTATCACCGTTACTGAAGACAAACTAAGAATAAATAAAAGAATCAAAACTAAAACCAACATTATAGACTCCGCAACAGGTCTGAAAAGCAAGTATTCCATTGATGTGTCAAGGCTTGACAGGCTTAAATTGAAATTGTATTTCAACGGCGCCAAGCAGCCAAGGTCCGTGGTCTGACCATATAAAGGGTCCCATTTTTTATATAAATAATTTATTGGCGAGTGGGCTGGAAGTGCTTTTCTGTGTCTGTACTTCACTGCACTGAACCTAGGGTGCGAGCCTTTGTAGAACTAAGTGTATTGATGGCCTTTCCAGAACAGATCTGGCCAAATATAGGAATGATGGAGAGAGAGAGAGAGAGAGAGAGAGAGAGAGAGAGAGAGAGAGAGAGAGAGAGAGAGAGAGAGAGAGAGAGAAAGAAAGAGGGGCAGACAGACAGACAGGAAAAACAGACAGTGTAAAAATCATAATAATTGACTGTTAACAGCATGGTTCCCTCTATCCTCATTATTAGCTATTCGTCTTGAAAGTCACAATTTGTTCTTTCTTTTTTTTTTTTTGAAAAACTCAAACGGTTTCCTTATGCTGTTAAAAAATAAACATCTCCCCATGACTTCAATACATTTTTTGTTTTTTAAGTTTAAAACTAGATCTAGATCTGGTCATCATGTGTCGTCTCAGAGATTTGCCAAGAGAGGGGCATACAGAGTTGGTCACAACTATCCGCTCAGCTTAGTTGTTTGCTTTACTCTCTCATTTCTCTCTCTCTCTCTCTCTCTCTCTCTCTCTCTCTCTCTCTCTCTCTCTCTCCCTCTCTCTCTCTCTCATTTCTCTCTCTCACTCACTCACACTCTCTCTCTCTCTCTCTCTCTCTCTCTCTCTCTCTCTCTCTCTCTCTCTCTCTCTCTCTCTCTCTCTCTCTCTCTCTCCAGGCTGTCGAATAAGAGAAAACAAATCTCAGGGTCTCAAACATTAGCGTTTATATATTTAATTTCTTTTCGTTCGAATTCTTTCGTCGTGGGAGAAAGGTATTTTTTACTCCAAGCTAGGATTTCTGTTAGATCCAGAGAACCTTTTCTACATCTCAACGCTGTTAATAATATTATTTCTAATCTTTAATGTAGTAGATTAAACTGCAAAGGACATAGTAATCAATACATCCCCATTTTTACTTTAACCCACACACACTGCTATGTGTTGTCTATGTATTTAAAAAATATCCTTGACCATCATTTTTTTTTGATGGGTACAGAGTTTCAGTGCACTATGTGGAATCGCATTGTTATTATGTAAATTTCAATTATAAAATTTTGATAGATAGTTTCTGGTACAAAGTATCAGTTACAAGGATTTTTATAGGAATAGGTACCCACTGAAAAAATTATTCAAAGTTTAATTCATAAGCATAACCTTGAACTTTTTTCATTTGTTAAAGACTCCGTGCCGTTGCTACTCTTGATAGTCTAAAACACCAAATTTTACAGTGTAAAACACCAAATTTTTCTGATGAAAAATATAATAATGCACACGACCTGTAGAGCATTAACTAACACGTGATCAATAAAAATCAATTATCATAATAATCTTTTATTTTTCAGCAACGTTCACTGATTTTTCAACCAAGCTTTTAGTTTTTTCATTTCAGTGTTGTTTTTGTTGTTGTTGTTGTTGTTTCAAATTCTTTTTGCATGGTTTTACCATCATTCATTGTTTATTTAAACATTTTGATCTGACATTTATGGAATTAAAAGAAAAATTAAATACGTGGAAGATGATGAAAAAAAAACAAACTCCTAATCGTTCAAACAAACGTAAAGTAGCATACCTGAGGCGGTTGAATGAGGTTTGCTGATAGCATACACAACCCAAAGTTGTAGTTTTCTTATGACCACATTTCATAACTTAGGATCCTTTCAGTACTGTAATGTGATACCTCCTCTTGCAAAGATCGTCTTCTTTTTACTGTTAACTTTGTGTCTTCCTTTGACGTACTGTCCAACTTTTCGTTTTAATTCTTTTACCGTATGTCCGTTTGACTTTGAGTGATGATCCTTCTCTTTATCCTGCTTTCTCTTTCCTTCTTCCTTTTGATATCTCTCTCCATCCCTCATTCCTTCTCTTGATCTTTATGTCAGTTTCGTCCTGATTTTGTATGCTTTTGTCCTTATCCCTAGCATATTATGTACATAATTTGGTTTGCTTGTATACCTGTTGATCTATGCTTTTTTTTTCTTTATTTCTTATTTCTATATTATCCGTCTATCTGTTTTCAATAAAATTTTCTGCTTGCATTTAGTTATGTATGTATGTGTGTGGGTGTCTCTCTCCCCTTATCTGCTGTTCTCTCCTCTCTCCCTCTCTCTCTCTCACATATACACACACACTCACAACATTATCCAGCCTCGCCAGTTACGAGACAACGGCTACAAACCTTTCTTTATCCTCGAAATTTGATCCGGGACTCGCATTGTCAAGACAGAACATATCAATACACACAGAATATTTTTTAAGGTTATTTTTGTTTTGAGTCTGTGACCATTAAGAGAATTCCCCAAGCTGATTTTGTTTGCTGGTCTGTTGAACCTGTTCATTAAGTTTCCATTCTCCAGTCGGCCCGACCTCACCCACTCTTAAGACTTTACCGCAATCTCTTGTCTTCAGTCCAGGACAGATTCCTTCCTAAGGGGTCAATCCAGAAGCTCAGGCAACTGTGATGGCGGTCAGTAAATCTGGTGTTTGTTCAAGGTCTCAAGACAGATTCGTCTACCCATTATGTCAACAAGGCGAAGCCCTGAGGCACCACAAAAATATCCCACAACTTACAAGGGGACCATGGTACCAGTCAGGAGGCAGGCTGGCCGGACCGCTGACTTATAACAACATGATAGATCGAGAAGAATGTGGGAGGGAAAGGTAACAATGGTGATATGTATTTTTAGTGAAAGTAAAGCGTGGGCTAAATTCTCAATTTTCAGGTCTATTGAGGATTTCTTCTCATTTTGACTTGAGAGGATAGGGGTCACATTATATAATGTTCGACAAGATATCAAATATATAAGCTTTGGCTTTTTTTAAAACCTTTCGCCGGATTAAGATCTAATACATTTTTTTTAAAATCGTGCCAAGGAGCTACAGCAACATGCCTTAAAAAGTAAATCCTCATGTCTGCAAACGCCTTCCATACCAATCTGTGTAAAAGATTTGTGCGCAAATGCAAATTAAGGGAAAAGTAATTGAGAGTGGCGTCAGGTGACACGATCATGTGACGATCTTGAAAATACATTTAGAGAACAATATGTTACTCAATGTGATAGTAGTCTGAATTAAGTTTGTCTTTGCACGTATTTAATTTACGACAGCACTTTTGATAGACTAAAGAAAAATAAGGAATTAAATTGTTTTAGGACCAAAATTAATAATACTGTCCATCTTCTGTACGTAGGTAATTTCATCTATTGTCCCAACATTTGTTCACAACTTCCTCAGTTTTTTTTTTCTGTCAGCATCAAATAAAGAATAATATAACGGATGGCTTAAAATTGCTGATAAATAACATAGATTAAATATGATAACATAATCTAGAACAACTAGTACTGCTTCTGGTTCCAGGTCTTTCTATGTCATTGATTTAGTCTATGCATGTAACTAAAAATTAGTAAAAAATGGAATTGATAAATGAGGAAAAGAAATATTCAAATGTATTTACCTTTTTTTTTCAAGGTTTCAGTTTTAGGCAACGAGTGTACAGATGGCGCTAAGCTATAAAAGCAAGATATACTAATAACGTGTCTGAGGAAATAATCTTTTTTTTTTAGAATTGAACAGAACAAACAAAAAGATACCCAAGAAAAACTCTTGATAACTTGACCACCAAGTCATTAGACTTTTCGAAATTAACATGTACATGATTAATGATATTAAAATAAAAAGATGAGATCATTACTGCATCCGCTTTACCACCATCCTTTGTTTCGATATACCAATAAGCCTAGCCTAGCATACATTTCACCGAGTGTCAATGCTAAGCAGAGGAAAGGTATCGGCCAGAGAGACTGCACACACATAGATATCGACTCATTTAGATTCTGCTTTAGGGATTTGAATCGATTAAAATTCTACACAACAGGCTCAGTCCAGGCATCGCAGACTCAGGTAGCACTGGCACGGGCCAGGCCGACACCGCATCGATTTATATATAATTATGTTCCATTATCGATCATTTTTTAACCATTGGCATGCCAAGGCAAATAATTTACGCCAGGTCATAGATTTATAGCCAATGCATTATTGACGACATTGCACCAAACAGTTTTTTTTCTTTGTTTGTTTGTTTCGGCTTTTTTTTTTTTATTTATATAATTTTGATAAAAATAAAGGTGGAGATTTAAGAGAAGGAGAGAGAGATAGAGAGAAACAAAGGCGTTAGAGCGAGACAGAGGACAGAGGAATAAAAGAGTCATTGAGAAACTTGTTTAATAAGGATGAATGAATAGTAATTTCTAATACTGAATCATAATTGCTAAGTAGTGACATGTGCTGTCGCATGTTAGAAACTAACAAATGTAAAATGGAACCTACATATGAAAAATTAACCGTAAAAGTAAATATGATATCAAACTTATTTTTTAACGGGATCCATCGATGAAAACTTCAAACTGCACAATGAATTTTGCGATAAAGTAAAAAGACGAATTCGATACTCTGAGACCAGTCAAACTTTCCTGGAACTCAAAGCCCGATAAATAGTTTGCTTGATTAACGATTTTGCAATTTTAAATGCTATTGATAATAATCTTTTATGCCATTTTCTAGGTACTATCGGCTTTAGGACAATAAAGAAGGACAATTAAGAGGATTTGCTTGATAAAAAGAATTTTAAATACAAGGTAAACGTCCGCGATAAGCGACGGTGCGATTTAACATAATGGATAATAAACTTCAATGACAGTTTCTAGGCGTTATCGGCGTAAAGACGAAAAAATTTAGTAAAATAAATAAATAAAAATAAAGAGAGATCACAATGGAAGGGAGTAGCTGTCGAGGCTCTGCGGTTTATTTAAATGTGAAGATTCTAACCTAAAAATCAAAGTTCCGCGAAAAGTTCTGGTGGTTTTTTGTTCCTTTCTCCCACAGAATATCCGGTGTTTTCAAGCCCAAGGTCTTTCTAATGTCAAGATGCGACAACCTCAAAAGTAAAGCCATCACAGGTGGTCAATGGACCGGCAGGTTTGTACAAGCGTTGAGATCTCACTTCACAAATCTGGTGTGTCAATAGAGCAGCACCCAGGTAAAACACTAGACAAAAGAGAGATTAGACGACGTCCAGGACTAGCTGCTCTTGCCTCAAAGAGCAGTGTATACTTTACCATCAGTCTGTAATAAAGGAACACTCGGAGAGTGGCAGTATAGACTAAGTAAATTGATTCGTTGTGGGGATATGTGTGAGAAAGTAGTGTCAGTAACGTAAAGGCAAAGGTCGGGCTGGCGAGGTATGTTTGTAGATGATTGAAGGGACATCAAGGAAGCGAAAAGGTGAAAATCCCCAAAAGATGTAAGGAAAAATTATTCAATCCCTCTAGTATAGGAGGAAAAAAAGAATTTACATTGAAAAGATACAAAAAAATCAATGAGATGATTCAAGGATGTTTTCACAGCAATTTCGCTCTGCAACTTTTCGTTGTGAAAGGAATTCAAATGAAAGGATTCAATTTTAAGCACTGCAACCTGTACCAAGTAAGATTTAACTCGTGGGAAATAATTTTATTGTTTTTACTTTTACGTGAAAATAACGCTCTATGATAGTTTGAATTTCAAAGATATAATTCCAGTTTTCACTAAACCTCAGAGGCAATCTTGTCCAACGTCAGATCAAAGATGTATCCTTTCAAATGGGGGGAATTCTGACTTAGAAAATTCCATAAACACTTTAAAAGCGAAGTTACCTTCATAAAGGCAATGCCGACCTTTCCATTGATACTTTATTTCGATGTTTCCTACTTTTTTTTCTCCCCTTCGTTGTCTTCATGCCTGCCTCTCTCTCTCTCTCTCTCTCTCTCTCTCTCTCTCTCTCTCTCTCTCTCTTTCTCTCTCTTCCTCTCTCTCTCTCTCCTTTTCTTGATTCCTCATTTTTAAATTTTTCATTCTTCAGCTCTATTGTCTTTCACTTTTCAAGGAAATGAAGTGTTTTCTGAACTGTCAGGGAGTTTGAACCAGACACTTCAGTAGCACTTGTACTCCGATGATCCTACTTATTAGGCATCAGCCTCTATCCAGGGGTTTTGGTAGGAAAAATCTGATGAATTGAGATGCAATTTTCAATCTTGAGTTTCGGTGACGATGTATATTTCCCCCCTCCCTCATTACACGGTGAAGAGTCGGTTTGAATCAAGTTCATACCGCCTAAGCCTTTATAATTTGGATTCTTGCTGAAATTAATTTCATTCAATTTGCATAACTCTTCTACTGAATAACTTTAATTTCTTTTCAGAATAGAGGAAAACAGCATAACATATTTTCGAGGATATTTCCTTGAAAATCGTAAGTAATGAGGCGCCTCATCAACACATCTCGTTGTGGTCCGTCTTATCTTTTAAGAAACCGGACGGATATGGAGGTTCTTGCACTAGATGTTGTGAATGCACTAAGATACGATATTTCTAAGTCCATACTCTGAAATTTCGTGTTTTTAAGATCTTGGTCAGCCTGCTTTCACGATTCAAACATTTTATTTTGAGATTTTTTTTATGGCGTAAAAGAACTGCACGCAGTGACACAAGAAGCAACCATAATTATCATCTTTTCCCTCGTAGCTTATTCATTTCGTGCTGTGTTTATCTTCGCTACATAATAATAATCTATACTAAGCACCAAATTCTCGTCAGGTTCCTAGCTTCATCATGCCAAGATTCGACTAATACTGCATTTTGTTTGACATTTATCTGCCTGACGTTTCCACGTCAGACGAGAGTCAAAGGTCATTGCTAAGCATAGTGCGCTGTCGCTTTTTTTGCGGAAGTGACCTCAATTTATGACAATGCGGGAAGCGCTTTATTTGGGAGTGCTGTCTAAGTTAATTCGTTTGGTTGATAGATTTAGTTTTCTTCCACTATTTTCAGTATTTTCCATCGTTCAATCCCTTCGAAATTAAGTTGTTCCTGTATATGCATAACTCATCATTATCTCATTTTAGACAAAATTGAGGAAAGTCCTTTAATATACACTTTGACAAAATTATATATATATATATATATATATATATATATATATATATATATATATATAAAATTAGGCTTATCACAAGTCTTTCAATGTCTGTCAAACTCAATTTTATAGGCTTATTTTTAGATGTACTTGTTTCTATTCTAAAGAGCTTTCATCCGAAAATATAGATAGCTAGTTTGATACACTTTGCATTCCTTACAGATTAAAGATATCTCCAGTCATCATATGAAGCTTTCCGTCGTTTTCAGATGGTTAGAAGTCGAACAGTAACAGGTCTGTTAAGTTTGTCTATGGTCTCCATATCGGTCTCTCGCTTGGTGCCTCTTATTTCAGCATTGTTTTACTATAATTATTGCTCCAAGAGACACATGCTTACCTTGAACATCAGATATTTTACTTTAGAACCCAGTCAAACCTTTGCTTGTATACATCTGTCGGTTTCCTAAAGAACTGCCGTGCAAATCTTCCCCTTTCTTGCTAACGTCAGAACTAGAAATTTCTTTACGTTGTTTAGCTTTGATAACTTTTTTTTATGTACTTCATTACAATATCGTGTTTAAATTAGTTATTCTTCTATGGTCCCAAATTAATTAGCGAAACCGGTCTAAACCTATCTTTTGAATCTCACCACTTTTTAGTTCCAAGCTTTAAAGTTTTCATAACTTATATCATACTCAACCTCTCGTATATTGACTGATCGAATTTGGCATACTCTGCTTTTCAAACAAAATTGCATTTTTCATGTTTGTTGTTACTTTAAAATCAAAATTAAAAATTCTTATAGTTTTTCCTCTTACACCATTTCTGTAAGCTAATGCTTTCATATTTTCATATCTCCATCTCTCTTTCAATCTCTCTCTCTCTTTCTCTCTCACTCTCTCTCTCTCTCATCCACCTTCGTTGCCCTCAAAATAGATTTGTGGTTATCTTCAAATTATACCTTAGTTTCACTTATATCTCCAGCAGATTACAGTTACACTGTCTCCCTTTGAAGTTGTCTAAAAACGGTTACAAACCGTCTGGTCGTCTCGCTATGTAATCCCGTCTGGTGAATGATATTACTTTTTTCCTGTCGGATAATATCTTATGTTATCAGTAGAAAACTTTAAATCCTATGAGTGCCAATGACTTCAAAGTTGTCCTGTTTTCAGCCCGCCCAGTATTGACAGTCTTGCCAAAGGTAACCCAAAACTGGAGACTGGACGCTTTAACGACACGGTCCTGCTTTTCCTTGATCAGACTTGAATTCTCAGTCAATCAAGAAACCCTCGAAGAAAAAAAACCCAAACTATTTTGTTGTTTCAACAACATTGCACGATGAGAACGTGCTTTTTTTTATTCTCTGAAATCAGATCAATTCTCACTTTGGATCGACTCTGAATGACGTATTTAAAGACTCAGCAGCAAAATAAAGGTTTGTTTTTTTACTAAAAAACCTGCTAGGATAAGGCAAGCATTTTTCGTTACCATCAATTTACATAACAGTCTAAATACTCTAAACGTCTGAATAAAAACCATTGTGCATTGCTAAATAATGGTATATTCAGTCTCTCATTCTGTATCTCAAATTGCCATGTGAGCAGACCACATACTTATGTTACTTTTTTGCCTGACATGGTTGCCATGTTTCAAACAGTCACGCAATGGCAAGGAATTAACCCCGAGGAGACAGACCAGAATAATTCAATTTACAGACGAATTGCTCACGATGTTCAATGTTTGAACGATGGACAAATGTGTGAAGATATAGCTTGAAACATGTCAGGCTTAGAGGAAGATCTTCAAATGGAATTAGTCGTTATTCCTACACTCCGCCTGCTTATATTTATAACAAGAATTGATGTCTAAAAACTCAATAAGTTAAGTACAAGGAAAAACAACTAGGTCAGGGAACAAAAGAAGAACAAGCCGCAATCGTATTTAATCTCTTGTTCCAAGTGCCAACTTGAGCATCAGAGACTTGTTTTCCTTCCGAAAGATATAATTAGCTGTGACATATAAAAAAGCGTAGGTCCTGTTTTTTAATCAAAAAGATTTGAAAGCCTGTCAATCCAATATCTATCAGTAATTTTCTTAAAATTATGTCGAAAGAAAGAGAAGTCAGCTTAAAATGGAAAAATTGCCTCAGCATTTTATAGATCATGAGACAAATTGATTTCCATTGAGGGTTACCTCACTAATCCTTTTAATCTAATTTAATTACACTTTTTTTAGAGACTGCTAGGGAGTAACGGGCGAGAGAATAAAAAAAAAAGTTAAAAAAAAAACGAAAAGTCAGCAGGAAAGGAGACAATCACAGAGGCTTTGGACTTGATAGAGATCGAGATAGCGAGATAGATAGATATATAGATAGATAGATAGAGAGAGAGAGAGAGAGGGGGGGGGGAGGGAGAGAAGAGAGAGAGAGAGATTGGGAGGGAAAAATCGGAGCGACTAAACACAAAGAAAAAAGGAAAAGAAAAAAGATAAGAGGAAATAATTAGAAAAAGGGTGGGGGGAAAAAGATAGATGAGAAGAAGAGCGAGAAAAAGAAGAGGAGAAGAAAAAGAGAGATAGATGAAAGGCCCAGTATCAGAACCCCATGAATGATGTGATATTGATTTACAAACAAAAAGTCTCCATTATGAATTCCCACAGCTCTTAAATTTTTCAGCGGGGGTCGCAACGAATCAGGAGAGGGCAGACAGCGCTATGCACGAGAGAAGGGAAAGAAATAGATGGAACGGAAGATGTGATTTTAAATAATGTCGAAGCTGTGTACTGCAAGTCAAGTAGGTGATAATGTGAAAAGAGCAAGTAGCGAAAAGCTTTATGGCAGTAGATATCTAGGTGTGAGAAAGAGATAGATAGATAGAGAGAGAGAGAGAAAGAGAGAGAGAGAGAGAGAGAGAGAGAGAGAGAGAGAGAGAGAGAGAGAGAGAGAGAGAGAGAGAGAGAGAATGTCAAGTGAAGAGAAACTAGAACGAAAGAACGACCCTAACCTAGAAAGAGGGACAGAAAATAGAATAAAAGAGAGTTAGTGAGAGGACAAGAGAGAATGAGTGAGAGGACGAGAAAGAAAGAGAGAGAGATAGATATATAGATAGAGATAGAGAGAGAGAGAGAGAGAGAGAGAGAGAGAGAGAGAGAGAGAGAGAGAGAGAGAGAGAGAGCAGGGAGATTTCTTTTTTAAGCTTAATTCTTTGCGAACTCCAAGATTGAATATGTAGGATCCGCACAAATAGACTAAAACCTTTAATATGTTCATGTTATGTTTGAAATGATGCATGCTACGATGATAATTTTGGTTTTCATATTATATTGAACATAAACGGGCATGTTTAAATAAATTTATTGATATGTTTACCTTCATCGTTATTATTATGATCATGACATATTATTCGTCTGTTAAGCACATCCTCTCTTTCTAAATAAAGAAAGGTGAATCTCGGTTATCTTGCAAAATAGTACTTTTTTACCCGCTTACATCAACTACAGATCATTTAATATCTTCCTATTTTTCTTACAGGTTGTTGCCAAACTTGCTTAATCTTCAAAGTAGAAGACTTGGAAGATACATCCAGTCGTCTTCACTCACTAGGATCCTCTGAGATCTTGTGTCGCCGGCGCTGACGTTTATCCTAGATGTCTAAGATAGTGGGGATCCGACACACACATAATGTACACCAGGGGCATCAAAATGGCTTCTCCTCCGCCGGCCAGGGAACTGAGACTGATGGCCATCCTCAGAGGTCTCCTCAATTATGGTTAGCTGTTAGTTGGACCGTCTGGTTTGTGGAAGTCACTCATATGTTAGGGACTGTCAGGATAACGTGTTGGATATACACGTACTCATTCTCATCTGCAGTTATACAAACACATACATTTTCTCTCTCTCTCTCTCTCTCTCTCTCTCTCTCTCTCTCTCTCTCTTTCTTTCTCTCTCTTTCTCTCCTTCTCTCTCTCTCTCCCTCTTTCTCACTCTCTCTTTCTCTCCCTCTCTTTCTTTCTCTCCCTCTCTGTCGCTTTCTTCCTCTCTATTATTTATAAGTCTAGTGTTTTGTTTTCAAACTCATTATCTCTGCTCTGTCTCAGCTAATTGTCTTTTCCTGTGTTGCAACATTACACTCATAACATTTCCAGCCATATTTCTCTTAATCTACTAAATAACTTTAAATGTCACAATGTTCTAAAATTAACCCAGTTATGTTCTAAGCTACTAAAAAGCAATTATATTCAAACTTCTTTAGATTTTTCTTGCTTCAGCTAGAATCAGGAAGGCCAATTTAAAAAGCTTAAAGTGACTAGGCTATCGTGTTAAAGTAGAGCGAGTCATAAATCGATAAGAAACAAGTAGCAATCAAACGGTGACATTTCCAATGTTGAAATGTTGAAATAGAAGACAGTCCTATTTTAAAACAGTATTATTATATTAAATTAATGTGCGGGGACTTGCAATTGAAGCAAAAATGAAAGTAATTCACATTCCAGTAAAGTTATCGTGATGTCGTCGAATTGATCTGCATTTCACTGTCTTTAAGAGAGAAAAAAAACACACCGCTTTTTGCATTCTATTTCAGCCTGCATGATTCTACTTTATGCGAAATCGTGACATCATTGTGTTTATTGTGATATTTTATATAATTTATATTTTAGTTTCACCTGCTTTTTTATTATTAAATGGATGATGAAGCTTTTCGATACTTAAAGCGTTCTCACCCACTCACGCGAAGAGAGGGAGAGGGAGAGAGAGGGAGAGAGAGACAGAGAGAGACAGAGAGAGAGATAATGGTGAAAGAGAAAGAGAGCGAGATAGAGAGATAATGAATGAGAGACATAAAGGGCAAGAGAGAATGGTGAGAGAGAAAGAGGGCGAGAGAAAATGGTGACAGAGAAATAGGAGAGAGAATGATAGTGAAAAAGAGCAAGCGTGAGAGTGAGAGAGAGAGACAGAGCTCCGTAATACCCACGTCATCAGACACAAAAAAGCATCACAGCTTCTTAAATTACTTTTGATGTACCATCAGATTGCTCGAACTTTATATGCCGATAATTATTTTCAAAATCAGTATAAGAAAGAATTTAACCTTCATCTTGAGAAAGAAAACATCCGCAGTTGCAAGGGTTCATCTTTTTCAAATTGACGACTCAGATTATGTTTTTCCGTTTATGCCTGTAATCGTTAACCCATATTTTAACCGCGTAAATATATCCCCACAATGAGCAGAGCGGCTGTGGGCGTGTGTTTAATTATCCGTGGAGAGCTCGTGAGTTGATCGGTCTGGTCCAGTGAAATGGATCCAGCTCGGAGCAGGGCTTTCCCGCGGAGATCAGGTTGAGGGTACATGTTTATAGCAAGGATTACATGTAATTTACCTGTTCTCTTACGATCTTGGGGCAAAAAAGCTTTAAGGAAAATCTTTCATTACATTTGAGAGTTTCTGTCTGCAAGCTTTTGTTTTATTTTTCGAACCGAAATCAATATCGGTTGTTAAAGTAATCCCACTTCAAAGCAATTATTTAAAAGAGAAACGTTAAAAAGGAAAGGCTGTTTAATTAAAGAGAAAGAAATGGAGTGAGCGCTGGAGATAGGAAAGCAGAGAGACATATAGACAGACAGACAGAAAGAAGCAGCTGCTGCTATAACTGGGAGAGAGAACTGGAAGAATATATTTTCTAACATCGTTTTTCTTATCCTTAAATCCATACTAAGCGGGTCTACTAATACTGCCAATGTCTTTAAAGAGACAAAGCGGTGGAAATAATGGTGGAAAATCTCTCTTTGTAAAAACAAGAATTTTATGTACTTCCACCAGACTTTGCAGTTTCTTAAGTAACATTGAATTTAGGTTTTTGAATTTTAAATTTTAAAATCTTTTATTTACCTGACAGAGGAGAAAGCTTGACCCATGCAGCAAAGGTTTATGGTTACTTCACTTCCATCTTCAAGTGAGGGAATCTTTACTGTCCTCATTATTTAAAATCATGCTGTATGCAACTGTCCATGCAATTATAAACAGTATTGTTTCAAAAGCAGTTCTCCAATGTTTATGGTGCTTCACTGTTGCTTCTATTTTTCATAAATAAATAATACTACATTTTTTTTTACCTTCCAGTAGAAGTATGGTACAATAAAAAAAAATTGAGCTATATTTCGTTCTCAAAATTTTTGTTTCAACATCATTAAGAGGACAATTATTCACTACATACATCCTATAACACTTTATTTTTAAATTCTGCATACAACTGTCATTTCTGTCTTCATCACACTTCTCTTCTTCGATTAAAGTAATCACTGAATTGCCTGTCGTCCGTTCATTTCCACTTCAAACAGTGTTTCCAAGCCATCGCCTTTTAACTTTGTTACAGATGCTAAGGTGATCTTTAGGACACAGGAGCTGGCCTCTCGGCACTCTATTCGGCCACCCTCCACTCTGACACCTCCACAAAGACGGCGGGTTGTGGCCTGTTGTAGGTACAGTCTGAATCTGTCCTGATGGCTGATGCACGGCCTGGCCCACCCAATTAGTGTCACTCACCCTGACCCAGGAGACACTCTCCCTGGCATTACAAAAAAAGGACCCCTCACTTAGTAAACTCCTCATCTGTCACTGTCTGTTTACAGCTCTGCCCACCTCTCAAAGATTTCCCGTAACAACCTCCACCCAGACTCCTGTCTCTTGTTTGAACATTTTTCAGTCTGTTTGCATTTCCTCCGTCCTCGGTAGTTTGACCTTCAATGTTCTAAGTATATCCTTTCTCCCTCTGCCTGTCTGTCTGTTTGTCTCTCTCTGTCTCTCGCTCTTCTCTCTTATCATCTCTTTTCCTCTCTCTCTCTCTCTCTCTCTCTCTCTCTCTCTCTCTCTCTCTCTCTCTCTCTCTCTCCCTCTTTCTAGCTCTATCTTTCTCACTTTCTATCCATTTTACCATCCCACAATTACTCTCTTTATTTTTATTTTTCCTGTATTGGAATCGAGAAACAAAGAAATCGTCCGAAAAATAATTTTCAAGCAATTGTCCGTCCCACCAATCGACCACAAACCACACATCTGGCCACAGTCTGTAATAGCTTAAGTGATGAAAAAATTGCACTTTTCTAAGAACAAGTTTCAAATTTCAAGAGACAAGAGATTTCCAAGTCTGGTCGGATCTGTGTAAGAAGAAAAATGTTTTTATTCGATTAAGCGAAAAATCAACGTGTGTCTATTTAATAAGGCCCATCTCAAGCAATGGCCTCCAACTTATTATCTTTGCAAGCGCATTGATTTTAAAGATTTTGTATGAATATACAGGACAGCTGATCACAAGGACAATTGGAAATCTAGAAATATTTCAGTTGGGAAAATAATGTTCGGTAGAGTCTTAGATGTAGTGAATGCACGGGTTAAAATTGCAGCTGTTGCACATTAAATTAAATGGAGATGCAGCAGTCCTGCTTTCTATATCGAAGTCCTGTCTTTTTTATCTTCAAGGAGGATAAAGATATGAAAAAATCGCCCTCCTAAATTTTGCAGCGGGTCCAATGAATTAAGGTACCATTTTACATTTTTAAACTTTTTCAAAGCCGTAATGAAACTTAAAATTTGGTAAAAAAATAATGCAGCACTTTTATTTTTGTTTAGTTTTTGACTCGTTTTATGAAAGAAAAAAGAAAAACAAGGGTTTGATAATGATAACAAATTAACTGATGAAAGCTAACAAAAAAGTTACAATGAATCATAACTAGATCTATATAAATGTAGTCAAAAAGACAGACTAAAAGACAGATATATGAAAAGTGGAAGATTTATTACTGACTAAGAAAAAAACCGGAAAGAGAACCCAAAAGAAACAAATTGAAAAAAAAAAGTGACATCTATCTTTTCATTATGTAAAAAAAAGAGAAGGAAAAAAGTTTAAAAAAAGTTTTAGCGATTACTTCATAAGATAGATCACGTGTCATTTGGATATAATGAAAACTTAATACCCGTACGGAGGAAAGGAGCTACCAAGGGCAAATGATCAATTATTTCTGAACCACTGTTCACTTGAAAATGAACCCCACTATAGTATTACACTTCAATGTTTTTCCTGGAGTCTGCCAGAGTGAGAGAGAGAGAGAGAGAGAGAGAGAGAGAGAGAGAGAGAGAGAGAGAGAGAAGCTTAGAAAGAGAGCGAGGGGGGGCGCAAGTGAAGAGAGAAAAAGAGTGTTAAGGAGGGCGGAGGAAAGAGAAGTGAGGGTAAGAGAAAAGAAATTTAGAGGAATAAAGACAAAGAAAGAACAAGACAGATTTATAAGGAGAGAGAGGAAAGAGAGAGGAAAAGAGAGAAAAAGAGTTGAGAAAATTGAGAGAAAGAAATTAAGAAAATTACAGAGAGAAAAGAGATAAAGAGAAAAAAGGAGAGAGAGAACGAAAGAGAAATAGAGAGAGGAAGAGAGAAAGAGAGAGACAGAGAGAGAGAGAGAGACAGAGAGACAGAGAGAGAGAAAGAGAGACAGAGAGAACTACCGAACTCAAAATTGGAAGCGATCCTTTACAGTACCATCAAGATCATTCCTAGAGCCATTAAAACATGAATACACAAGAGGACGAAATTGCTAGGAAACAGCCACGGAAATAATCAGAGTGGGAGAACAGCGTGCTCCTACACACCAGGAAAAAAAAATAATCATAATTACTGTTCTCCATGTTGAAGCTTTGTCTCTGCACAGTAGTTGGGTAGGTTGAAGGCCTTTCTGTGCATGCTTGACAAGCCTAAAAGTACCTAGGGCCAAAATTGATTTTGAAACGTGGCTAATTAAAAAAAATTAAAAGCCTAGCGCAATCTTGAGCTGTATATTATCAGGTCCAGATCGTATGATGGTGATGAGGTTCTGAAACCGAGCTAGAACGTCTGCGATTGTTAAGTAAAATACTATTGATCTTAGAGAGAGAGAGAGAGAGAGAGAGAGAGAGAGAGAGAGAGAGAGAGAGAGAGAGAGAGAGACAGGGAGAGAGAGACAGAGAGAGACAGAGACAGAGAGACAGAGACAGAGACAGAGAGAGAGACAGAGACACAGAGAGAGAGACAGAGAGAGAGACAGAGAGAGAGAGAGATAGGGGGAGACAGATAAAGCTTATTAAAGTAATAAAGCAGAAGTAAACAGACGCGCGTAAAAAGCAGCACAGAAATGTGCATGATGGACGAATTTTACTAATATCAAAGTCACTGATACAAACAAAGGGACAAAGCCACAACGATAATAAAAACAAGTAAAAAAAGATAGGGGGAGAAGAAGCGAAAAACAGACAAAAAAATTAATTTAATTAACAGATGGAATTAGGCAAAGAGACAGAGAGATAAGCAGAGGAATTTGCAAAATAGAATTTTTTCTTTTATAAAGAAGCCGCAAACCAAATGCAAATATAATAACAATAAATTAGCTGGCTCATAATGTATGCACACTTTTCAAATTAAAAAAAAACAAACAAAAAAAAACATAAAATAAAAAAAAACGACCCATAATTTCTGTAACGATCTAATTCGTTCTATCTCTGACTCCCTCCCCAACCACTCTTAAAACCAAACCACACTCCTGTATTTCCATCCATGCCAGCACCTTTAGACCAGAGGAGGACCATGATAATCTCCTCCGACCTTCCAGCACCTAGTAGAGAGGGTTTCCTCTCATCGGCCCCTATCAATATTCCATGAGGCAGCACGCACCGCTTCACCAAAGTGGTGTCGAATTCGAGAAAGTAGGGTGTCAATGAAAGAATAAAACGAAAGAGATAAGTAAAACAGGACGTCTGGAACACGAAATGCGAAAAAGAGAGAAAGAAAAAGTAGGAATGCTGACTGGCGTGGGGTAGAAGAGAATGCGTCGTCAGTAGCAGTAGGGTGCTCGGGAGAGATGGAGAGAGAGACAGGGAAAGAGAAGGTAGGCTGATGGACAGAGAAAGAGGAAGAGAGAGGAAGAGGGAAAGAGGTGGGAGAAGAAAAGTGGAGAGTTTGACATAGAGAGAAAGTGAGAAAGAGGAGAGAATGAGGTGGGATGGATGAATTAGAACAGATAGGGGAGAGTGAGTAATGAAAGAAAGTCACAAAATGAAGTGACAGACATATAAGAAGAAAATCAAGAACATAAACAGAAAAAAGATAGACAATACAAGGACTTATACAGATTCAAAGAAGGCAGAGAGGGATAGTCAAACAGACAGATAGGCACACACTTCGAGACTTCTTGAAAACAATCATGAACTTAAATGGAGAGAGTTAAATGGTGTCTCTAAGTGCTTACAGAGGTGATCAGATGAAAATGAAAGAGGATGGAAATCGGTTCTCAGTTGATTGGGTAAGGAGAAGCTCTGCTCCCAGATAGATCAGTGAAACAAGTAGATTTATTTCTATAAAGTTTGTCTTAAAACAATTTGAGATAGAATTTGACGACTCTGTTTAGAGCTGGCATAAATTACTAAATTCAAATATCAATCTAATAAAGTTTCCAGACCGTTTATTATAATTAGTTCCAAAATTTGAAACATATAAAGGTATTTCATAGTTACAAACTGTCACAATTGGAAGATACTGATAGCACTTTAGAACTTTTTGAGTGACAAAAGGATCATAAGCTTGAAAAAAAAAACCGGGAAATAGTTGGACAATTCAAACGATGAGTGCCGTCGAAAGAGACTAAATTAGTATATAAGATACGAAACATTAAAAAATTTTCTTTTCCTTTTGAAAAAAAATATCCTTAAGAAATAGCGTACGGTATATCCTTTAACGTCATAACAATTTTAACACACAATCTGTAGTTTGAAGCCTATATATTCATAAATATATAACGATCCAGATAAAAACGAAATAAGAACTAAAAAATGAAATACGTCAGATCATTAGGCAAAGTGTTCTTGCTGTCTGGTTTCTCGTAAAAAATAAATAGAAAAATTGAGAAAAAAAAAACAAAAAAAAAAAACAAGATTTAATGCATAAGATCAGAGCTCTCATTCATTTGTGATAATCACGAGGATAATTAAACCCAAAATTAATATGATTCAACGGTGTGGTCTTTAT
>JAWDGP010001522.1:190000-270000 GCA_033675545.1 Elysia crispata
ATGCAATCAGACAAAAACGATCGAAAGAAAATGGAGAGAAAACGTAAAAATAAAAGCTGGAGAGATATTGAACGTCAGAGACGTGGAAGAAATCGAACTTCTTAATCTGTGTCTCATCATCAAACTCCGTTCTAGAGGTATTGGAGGTGGCCTTATTCTGAATGGTGTGGAGATCGTCTATCCGCTTCGTTTTGATGAAATAGATCGAAGCCGAGGATGTCACAACAGGGTTGTGAGCTTTGCTTTTAATAATTCAAATAATCAGGAACGAAATCAAACTTGGAACCAAACAACTTTTGGATTAAATTATTCTGCGTATTTAAAATGAAGCATGTTATCGCATATCTATGAAAATTCTTAAATTATGTACTTTGTATGCGCTTCTTTCCTTTTTCCCCCATAATATTATGTGAGTACGAAATATAATATTTAAATCGAAAGTTTCAATTTTGCACACTAAGGGCCGTCACCGCTAACCTATTGCTCTCATAGCAAGGCTTTAGCGTCTAAGTTTAAAACTTCGTGCTTGTGTAGACATGTCATTCGTTACATGTAACTTCTGATCCTAACAGAGCTGATTGTCAGCAAGGATAAAGGAAACAATGGCAGAAAACCATAACAACCAAAACTATCAAACAAGTACTTATAATTTAAGCCAAACTATAAAGACTCCTTGAAACATTAACAACATGACACCTTCAGTCAAAACGTAGAGCAACTCTTGAGTTGAATCATACATGAGAATTGAAAGAAGCAAAAGAGGCAGAAAAAATATGTTCATAAAATTATTTGTGAAAACATACTGTCTTGTAAATTTAAACATATTCTGTAAGTTGTTGCTTTTATTTATTTTTTGTGTGCCTGTGTAAGCAGCTGTGCCTTTCCTATCCTAAACGAAGCTCTCAGAAATTTAAAAAAAATAGGAGTACATTTTTGCCAAACCGCAGATTTATTTTTATATTATGCTAACGATTCTCTATCCTCTAAAATTATCCTTTGTTTGGAAAACAAAGGCTTTTATGTTATTAAATTTATTTTTGGATCTAAACAGAAGAAATTAAAATCATCTTTTTTTGACAGGGTCATAATTATTTGTTCCCAGAGGGAAATCTTAAAAATTAGAACTTAAATTTTCATAATCATCGCTGAACAATTAATATGTCGAATATCCAATTCCAGTATCTTTGATCTTTTTTCTATACTGCATGCACGCATAACTTCACTCAGTTATTTATTTCTTCATTTATTTGTTTTTATTTATATATATATATATATATATATATATATATATATATATATATATATATATATATTTCAAGACATGCAGCCAAAATCTTGGCTGATGCATGTATAACCTTTGCCACCCCAGGGAAAATAAAGATTTAAAATTGGTATTTCATCATTCACACATAATCATTATGGCCCTCTCAAAGCTGACCAACATTCATCGTGATAATTTATTTTATTTAACTATCTTAATGACATATTAAGTTCCAACCTTCATTGGAGATAGATTTGGCTTTGTATTCTTGGACGCTACTTCACACAATTTCTCTCACTAAACCAGTGGTAAATTTGGTACCAAGTAAAGACGGGGCTCAAAACATACAACAGACCAGAGTCCTGTTCGGGACGGAAATCGCATGTCATGGATCCGCTTCATTCAGATTAAAAACCTGGTAAAGTACGACTTTTATTTGCCTCAACTGCTCTCGCATTCTACCTCCCTCTCTTTACTTCTCTCTGCCTCTATGTCCCTCTTATTATCCTCTATCTATATATTATCTATGTATGCACACACACACACATATATATATATATATAATTATATATATACATATATATATATATATATATATATATATATATATATATATATATATATATATATACCCCTTTCCGTCTAATATTTATTTTCGCCTGTCTATCTCTCTGTTTTTCTCCCATATATAGATCTACATGAATGTTTTGTCAGTTTTCCTGTTTAAGCCCAAAGCCTTAAAAAATGGCAACCTTCCACGACATTAAGAATAGGAAATCAAAATCTTTGACACCAGCGGAGGAAAAAAAATGAGAAGGGTCAGTGGGGGCAGGTTAAGTAGGGGGGAACATGTCTACAACAGTTTTGTTTTGATTTACACTCAAAAAGAAAAGACATTCTGTTCACACTTTTCTCTATTTTTTCTCTCCCTCATTCTCTCTACTTTTTTTTTTTTTTAGTATTTTTCTTTTCGCTTAATTCTCTTTCTTTCTTTTTCCTTCCATTCCTTCCATCTCTCTCTCTCTCTCTCTCTCTCTCTCTCTCTCTCTCTCTCTCTCTCTCTCTCTCTCTCTGCCCTCCATATTTCCCTGTATCTGTCTCTCTCACTCCCTTATTTCATACGTGACTTTCGTCACATAATTTTTGGAAAAAATAAAATTAAAGTAGTGGAAGTATTATCTTGAACCTCTCTTAAACTACCAACGTCTCGAGGAAAGTCCAAATATTAATCGATCACACGTTTAGCGATGCAGCAAATTAGCTGATCTAATTGCTTGACACATCAACAATAGCATTCAGTCAAACTTTGGAGCTGCTATCGCTCAAAAAATGAGTTTCTCCACTTCCCAGTCCAATTCCAGGCGATTAAAATATCATAGGCTTTGCATTCTGTCTCATGAAGGAAACCTTTACTATTGCTCTTCCGTCAAATTTATAAATGCTCTATTTATTTCCCTCTCACGGACTATTTTCCTGAAAGAAAAATTCAATTTAAGTTAGAAAAAAAAAGTAGGAGAATCAAAACCGGAACACTGATGATCTTCATTGTGAGCGAATAGGCCGATCAAAGTTGTAAATTTGTTTGTCACAGATTTTGTTCGTTAGTGATTGTTTAGTTTGAATTAAAGAACACATCTTTTCATACTTGGCTTTATGAAAGGCTTATTTGAATATTGTTGACTTGTATAAAGAAGAACCAAACTTATATATAATGGTACGTGATGACAGTCGTGAAATATCGCCCCGCGCTCCCGCCTTTTTGCTGAAAAAAAATTCCTACGCGCTTTAATGGAGCGCACATAACTCAGAAACATTGTCACTCTCACGAGGTATAATACAACGCGTAATAACTCGAAAATTAAAAAAAAAAGTGATCAAAGTAATATATTTTTTCAAGACCTTCATTTCATTTAACACTATGTGAAGGATTGTGTTACCAAAGATGGTATACAAAGAAATGGTGAAACTGGAATCGTCTCGTTTAAAACTATTATGGGATCTGTTCATTGATATCACTGTAAGATTATCTACTCTGATGGATCCCTAATGACTTGATCTGTATCAGCTCGAATTTTATGATTGTAAATACAGAATTCTTCATTGCGTGTAACGAAGACAACCTTTACAGATATTCTTGGTGGGAATACTTATGTCGTATTGTTTCCTGTTCCTCCATCAACCTCCTTCTGACAGCTCATATCCTCTGTCAAATCACCCTCAGAGCCTGGCTCCCCTCATTTGCCCTTGATCACCGTTGGACGTCGCCTGAGGTCCGGGGAAAAAAATGAGGCGTTGTAGTACACTTGTCTATTTGTCAGCGTGAGCGCTCGAATCTCGGGCTCTGTGAGTTTTCCTTCTGATGTGCTGTAAATCAGTTTATTGGTTCCCTAGCTACAGAATGATGGTGCTTCGCAGCAAAGGGTAGAGAAATCCAACTTGCTTGGTGTGAAGCAAAGACGAACGGAACAAAGTAATGATAAGCTGTCATTTTTTCTTCCGGAAAAAAAATTCATTTTCATTATGTAATGAGTATTTATCATATTTAATGGGTTCTTTTTTATTACTTAATGCACGAAATTTAGAGACAGTGTATCTGGCTTTTTCTTTAACAACTAGAGTCAGAAAACAGGCTTTTCCGATCCGGTTGAAAACAGCCAATTTAAATTACATTTGCGAAGCGCAGTGTGAGGAAATGAAAATATACGGTCGATATGAAGTTAGCTGAACAGGCTCTGGATACCCATAGTTAAGGTTTTTTTTTTATTTTTGTTCCTCACAAATTTACTCTTATCTAGTTTTTCTCGCTGATGTAGGGCTAACGAGGAGAACTGAAAGTAGCGCAAGCTTGATTCCCAGAAAGTACGTTACAGTACGTCACGCGACTTTGCCACGGGTATACCTTTGACAAACTTATTTTCGTCTCACACCAGGCGAGTCAGTAGACATCTACTCGAAAATGCAAAACCAATAAAGGAATTTGTCTAAGACCGATTGTATTTTTTTATTTAAGCTTTGTCACTCACAGCTCGGAGACTTTAGAAACGATTGTGAAGAATGCCATCTAATGGTTCTGTTTGTTTTAGAGATGTCATCCGTAAACTTGGCTTTTCTAATAGGTGAAGAATACAACGAAATCTGTCTCCCTGTTTCATCTTATCCTCTAGTACAACTCATAAGTAGCGCTTTTCATAATGTTTAATTCCATGGCTCCAAATCTAAAACCACTTAATTTCCTTGGCAAGTGCCATAAAATTTCATTCCGTTAAATTAGTCTTTATTTCTGAACGAAACTGCAACATTAGCTATCAATTCAAAATCTGATGTAATTGTTTTATAAATTAATACAAATAAGCACACAGACAAAATAAAACTGCGGGAAAACAACATAGTGAAATTAATATTAAAAACAAACAAAAAATGGAAAAAAAATGAGAGGAAAAAAAAACTATATTTCTTCCGTCTAATCGACTGGACAATCCTCCAATAGTTCAATACAAAGAAAATCCGAGGTCTTTATTTGTCCCCAAGACACATCTCTGATAGCCCGCATCTCTCCGATGAAATGGCAAAAATGACAGGAAGTGCTTTGGCTGTTACACAATTATAGACTCATTGACAAGTCTAACATTGACATAGCTTTCCCAGTGTGTCAGGATATGTGAATGTCGTGAAGAGATGGAGAGATTAAATAGTCATAGGTTGAATGTGGCGGTCAGAGTCGAACTGTCACACATACAGAGAGAGAGAGAGAGAGAGAGAGAGAGAGAGAGAGAGAGAGAGAGAGAGAGAGGGGGGGAGGGGGGGGGGGGAGGGAGAGGGAGACATACAGGCAGAGGCAGAGACAGAGATCTAGACAGACAGGAAGAGAGACCAAAAAAAAAAAAAAAACAGACAGAGAGAAATACAGACAGAGAGAAGGACGAATACAGAAGGGTGACAAAATGGGAAGACACAGAGATAGAGATAGATAAACGCACATAAGAAAGTGCACCAACCTTGAAAGGTGACTAAAAAGATGCCATTAAAAAAATAGCCGACAAAACCTTACAGCTAGCACAATAATTAAGAGAGAAGCAGAATAATTTGCAAAATAAGAATAAAAGAGGAAAAAATTCAGTAAAAAAGAGGGATAAAGAGAGAGAGAGAGAGACAGAGAGAGACGGACAGACAGACAGAGAGAGAGAGAGAGTCGAGGAGGGGGAGGGGGCAGGGAGAGAGAGATAAATTATACAAAGACACAGAGAAAAAGTAAGGAGAAGGGGGGTAGGCAAGATCCAGAAATTACCAAGGGAAAGAATACAGGCAGGCAGACAGAAGGACAGAAAACTATAATTCAAAGTGAAGTTATACCTAATCTTCCAAAAAAGAAAAAAAAAACAACAAAAAAAACAAAACAGAACAAAAAATAAAAAACAAAGACAGAAATATAAAAAAAGCAAGAGTTCAAAAAGGTATCGACGACAATGTTTTGTTTTTAAAAAAGAGATAAAAGCCTGGCAGATAGCAAACCCTCATATGAAAATTTAAGAAAAATCTATTTATTAACATTTCCTGCCTTTGGGGGGATATTAGATTAAAATATTTTTTTCTTCGCAGATGACTTTATACCTCAAAAAGCCTCTTAACACCTCGAATTAATCATTTTGAAATGCTTCAAGAAGTGACTCATAGAGTAATGCGCTATGCCCTTACGCATTAAACTAGCAAGCCATTCTTAATGGATGAAAATTGGCCCATTAGGGTAACAAAGAGCAAAGAGAAAATTAGGGCGCAAAATAATGTGAATCAATGTATGAGAAAAGTAAATAAAGAAAAGGAAAGAAAATGAAAGAGGGAGAACTAAAACTCACACAAACTTATTTCATATGGACAGAGGAGTGAAGGGCTAAAAATTGAACTAAACTGTTTGACAGCTGATGAAAAAAATAGAAACTTTTCCTTTGTCATCTCTATTCTCTTCTTTTTCCCCATTCTTCTTCGTCTCTTATCAATATCTCTCTCCATTATCTCCCTCTCTGTGATTTCTTTCTCACTCTGTATCTGTTTGTCCGTCTGTCTGTCTTTCCCACCTTCTCGATATCTTTCCGCCCACCTCTTTCTTGTTTCTCTGTCTGTCTGTCTGTCTGTCTGTCTGTCTGTCTGTCTGTCTCTCTCTCTCTCTCTCTCTCTCTCTCTCTCTCTCTCTCTCTCTCTCTCTCTCTCTCTCTCTTTCTCTCTCATTATTTTGTAGTGTAACTACGAGAGTGCCCCACTAGCTGAAATGATTACAGCTCCATCGCGCACATCTCCTAGGCTTGATTAAATGAGAGCTGTCAACTTCACTACCCTCTGATACTGCAGCAGATACGGATTGTAAAATCTTATAAAATATTAATGCTCTATCGAATAAAAATCTCGAAATACCAGTGGAGGTGCTCATTTGCGCGAAAAAAAAAACAACAACAAAAGAAACAAACAAAAAAAAAACCCCCCCAAAAAACTCACATACTTCTAACTGTTTCCCCATTATAGAAAAAACAAAACAAAACACAAAGAGGGGGATAATCTTCATGTAAAGAGTCCTTTTAGTGAGAATTTTAAAAAAAGAGTCCATAGGAATTCATGTGGATGTGTCTACGATTAATTCGTCTAAAAGTTTTTTGTTTGTTTTTTTTCTTTAAATTTTATGATGGTGTGTTTATGAGTAACACCTTGAAAGGCATTGTGACATTTTATTGCCACACATCTGTATTTCTTGCTATGATTGTATTCATTATATTTAAACACTGTGATTCAAAACAAACAACTATTAGTAAATTGGAAGAGTTATTATTCTCGCGTGCTCATTTATTGATATTGAGGCAAAAGAGAATTCTCTTTTCTTCCATATTGGCCGTTACAAATTGCGGAAGATTGTGATTTAGTTCCTTGTTCTTTAGTTCATGAAGTCTTTTGCCACAGATAAAGATACAGCATAGGCTTTTGCCGTACTGTTTTAATAACACCTTTTAAATTTTTGACAGCGAGGAATAACTTGTTCAAATGAATCGCCAACCGTAAAGTAAAAAAAACTGACAAGTTTTTTTCTATATGAAAAAAGAAATTGCCTTGCGTTTATTTTAGTACACGTTAGCTTTTGCTCATTTTTAATAATAAGGCATAAAAATATTATGCAATTTAACGCAGATGTTGTTAAAAGTGGAACTCATAAAAAGGAAATGGAGTCTTAAGAGGGGAGGGGAGAGAGAGAGAGAGAGAGAGAGAGAGAGAGAGAGAGAGAGAGAGAGAGAGAGAGAGAGAGAGAGAGAGAGAGAGAGAGAGAGATTTCAGCTATGATCAACCAGTGCCTGTCTTAAAGGTTGAAAAAAAAAAACAACTGAAGCAAAACACTCTTCCTGGTAACCTATATTGTACTAGTTATGAATTTCTTCAAATATTAAACTGTTTTCTGGCTCTAGATCTAGTAGTTTTCTTCTTTCATAGTTTTTAAAAAGAGATTATAATAATAGTCCCTCTATTAATGTGAAAATCTCGTAAAGAAAAAATAGAATTTTTTTGTGCGAAAATTCTTGCTGAGCATCAAATTTTAACTATTAGTTGGCTAACTTTTTCGGTACATCCTAGAACGTTAAATTATCAAATATGATGATTTTGTTTAAAAAAAAAAACAAGAATAATTTTGATATGATTCATCCTGATCAGTCATTTCCCAATCTCCCATACATCTCCTCACAGGTCCCTGTCTACAGAATAATCTCCGATGAATTTCCATCTTAAACCATGCTAATTCCTGGCCCAAAATCAGATAACCTTTCGGTGCCTTTAAGTCACCAATCTCCAGAGGTTTGAGAGACACCCAGCTCTGTAGACAGCATCTTCTCGCCGTCGATAGCGCTGGGAGAGGAAGTGTGCACATCTGAGTATTCTGACACCATGGGAGACGTCTAGCCCGAGCTCTGCACTAGACGCTGGGAGGAACAGATGTAATTACCTTTCAATTATCAGATTGTTCATCTTTCCTTTACCGGCTGCAGACAGAAGGAAGGTGTGGGAAACACATCCAAAAAAAAATGAAGTCACTCTTTCAGAGTGAAACCTAGTAGACGTAAGAAAAAGAATTATCGGAGAAAAGAGAACTAATGTTTAGTTTGAGCTTTTCTTCAGGAAAAGAATATTTAAATGCTATATACTAGCTTTTACTTTTTTTTTTTTTTTTTACAAATAACTAATATTATTACGACTTCCGTCGATCCAGAAAATATATTTCCATTGAAAATGCTGGTAAAGATAAAGAAAAAAGTCCGGTATATTTTTTTCTTCATGGAGGAATTTATCTCCTTTTGAATGATCAAGTGAAAATTAGCGATTGTTTAGAAAGTAAAAACATTTTTTTAAAATTGATTTACGCATATATTCATTGACTAATTCATTAAAAGTTTTATTAATTTAAGCCGTAAGAATTCACTTATTTGCTTCTTTTTTCATATAAACAGTATTGAAACTTTATTTTAATTTTGTTTAAATATGTATAAAAGAGCTATTGTAATATTCCAGTAAGTATGTGCATGCAAAAAATTTGATTTTCTGTATAAATGTCTCTATTTTTTTTTTGTTGGATGCTATCATACATAAAAAAAGTTATTCAAATCTTTTGAATTATCCAATACGTTAGTGACATTTTTTTGTTCATAATTTCTAGATACACAACGATATTGTACTAGGAGCATTAATCTTGAGAAAAACCGAATGGACGAGGAAAAAAAATCACTTACACTTCAAAAAACCAACAAAGAAAGGCGTTAGAAACGAACTGTAACTATCTGAGAAACTAGGGGAAAAAAAAGTTAAAAACAAATAAACCTTTGTAGTGTGATGTGGCTGGAACTCACTGGCCTTTTCTGAAGCATGTTAGGGACGTCAAAATATTCTCATTGAAATTTTAAACCCAGTGTTTGTCTTAAAGAGGTGTGCTTCAAGATTTTGATGATCGAGTTCTACTATTATTGGATGTGGACTTAAAACCACACATCATATAGAACATTAAGTTGATGAGCACAAGTACACAAAGAATTATTTTGAGAGCTCGCTTTTCTTCATGTTTAGAAGCACTGGTAAAGCTAGTTAATATATCTTCCCCTCTTTTCTTACTTCGTTAAGCTTTACTTTAACTATTTCATTGATACATCACTTTAAAAATGGAAATAATTGCTCCAATATCGATTCATTTCATAGATAACAGTTAATACTTTCATTAAATTTATGTATTAATTCTTCTTGTATAGGATCTTCTATACTTATTTCTCCGTCTGCGACTTACGATAATACTGGTTTTCCGCTAAGCGAACTATTCTATAGAATTTTGTGGTGCTCGTTCCTCGCGCGTTGCAGACACTTGCTTCTAGGATCACCTTATCACTGATGAAACAACAGCCTCACAGCAATTAGAAAAATCGAGATATTCAAATCTTTTGAAAAAGACCTTAAATTAAGTAAGAGGTAACGTAGCGCAGCCAGAAACATGTTGCTCTGATAGTAGCTTTTCAACGCCGAACGTGGTCCTTATTAATTTTGTGTGACATACGAGTCTTAGAGTGATCTATTTATTCCGGGGTTGAGATAAAAAGACTACATAAAGATCTTTTGTCACATAATGATTATTTAAAAAACAACAACAAAAAACCAGACATTTTTTCCTAAATTTGGAACTTGTAGGTAAATAAAAACCCAATTCAAACGTTGAAATAACTAACCCACTTAAAAGCAATAGTAGATAAAAGCAAGCGCGATCCAAATTGAACGAAATCAACTAAAAGCAAGGCCTCAGAGGACTGGTATTGGAGAAATTTTCCAATTTACGCTTCTACTACTGAAGAGAGCTATGGTCGGTACTCGGTAAGGGGACATTTTAGATTCGGTAAAGTCGGTGTTTCGGGAAATTAAAAATAAAAACTATTCCAGGGGGAAACTACACAGTCAATACAACATAATAATGATTTCATGATCGGCGTGGAACGATCGATTCGAAATAGAGATAAAAGTGGGTCGTCACTATCTTTTGGTATAAATATCCTAAGTCATTTTGCGTTTTTTTTTCCTTTTATTCGGAGTTAAATCTACTTTTACCGAATCATAGTGGAATCAGTGCTTTTGAGCTTCTTTAGCGCAGACTCTTCTGCATCATGTGCTACGAAAAAGAAGCAGGTCTCAGCATTACTCCTTTACTTATTGATATTAGAGGCAGATGATTTACATGACATTCAAACTTGACTCTTATAATAGGTCCATTTATTTCCCCCAAAAATACCATGTTGTATTTTTACCGAAGAAACCGCCAATCTAAAAAGTTGGGTCGAAAACGAAAAATAACTGTCCAATGATCTTAAACTATCGGTTTGCGTTTTGTGTGGGCTACGATATATTGCAAAGTCCCTTTTGATCTATCTATATCGGACTAAGCCTAGATTGGAAATGGATCCTAAAAAAATTACCATTGGTCGAATAAGAAAGCGAAAGAATTGATTTCTTTTTTAATCAGTACTAACCGAAACTATTCACATATCCTTAATCTTTCGGACAACATCAATTAAATAGTCTACAAAATTTGTAATTGTATGATTGTGCGGTAACAGAGAGCAGTGTGACCGAAACTTGGAATGACTACAACATCACTAATATAGATGGTACACGATAGGGGTCAAGCTACGGCTAATTCACTGGGCATTATTTTATTAAAACATCTTCAATTTAAAGTTTAAAGCGGACTTTCTGTCTGACTTAAGGAAAGTTTCTATTGTTAAGCGTGACGATTAAAATATGAAATATTTTTGTTGCCTTGAATATCACAATCTTATTTGTTTCCTGAGCAACTCACTTCTTCATTCTTCTAGCTCGAGCATTAACATCGGATAACCGATACTCATACCAGTGGCAACTAACTGCGACTAGAGTGAAAATGTCCCCTAGAGATGCGACTATCTGATAGTCTTGATAAAGGCCTGGGGAAGTCTGTAAATCATCTAGCGCTCATGCCATTTCTCTCTCCTTGTAAAATAATTTGATTAAAGACGAAAGAGTGTTTGTGGAGCAGGGAAGTGAGATGAGATTCTTAGTCCTTTCCGACTTTGGGTGAACACAAAATTCTCTCATTTCCACGGTTTTAGCCTCTGAGGCGCGCTTGGAGTAATGAGTAAAGTTGATATATAATATAAGTTGAAAAAGAGCACAAGATCCGTATAATGATAAATCGTTATCTGGGTTTATAATTTACATTTTAAGTATTCCATTATGTATATTTATATTTGTAAGTCGTCATCTCGAAAAAAAAATGTATTTGAAAAGTAAAAAAGTAAGAATTTCATATCTAGGATGTCACCGTTATGGAGTAAAAAGGAAACACACGCATTTATTTTAATCTTTATACATTTAATTTACAATCTTATGACTATATTTTTGTTTAATTTGTTGTTGTTTGATACAGCCCATCCCGAACGCGGTGATCTGAATCTTGAACTCCTGTCGAGCACAACGATGAGGCCCTAAACTTACTTACCGACTGTTCGAGTCTGGATATAGTGAAATGTGAATAAAGTATTGTTTTTTCTTTCTCCTTTATTAGGTAATATATTGGTATTTTTTATTTAGATTCATTTTGCTATTTTCTTTCTATTGTATAAAATGACACCACTGTGCCTCTGTAACCGTTTCTGATACAATAAAGGACAATGTTAAAACAGAATTTATAAATCAAGTCAATAGAATTAAAATGTTCTATTATTATTCCCGAGGTGTTGACAACAGGAATATTTCATTCAGTGAAGCTTCGTTTCAGTGCATCATGATGAACTGTTGAAATGCAAAAATAGATTTTTTTTTTTTTTAAATATTGGAATATCATCATTAAGCATAAAAAAAAAAAATTAATGGCGTATTTCAATTTCTTTGTCAGACTCCTTGCCATGGCTTTTATTTATTTTTTCTCTAATATCTCACAAACAAGGTCTGACTGAATAACAGTATATCATTGTTTTCAATTGGTTTAATCTCCTAAATCCCTTAAAAATTCGTTTCTCCAACAGTATCCCATTAGAAAACCTTATTTATTTCATTTTTGTAATATTTTCATTTCAAATTTAAGTTAATAAAAAGAAAGAGAAGAAAGATACAGGCAAAAAAAAAATCCTCACATAGAAATAAAAAATACAACATTAACAATCATAAAAGATAAAAGAGACATTAAAAACAAACACAAACAATCATGCAAAACATCTTTTTCTAAGATTATTGAACTTCTGTGAAGCAAACAATGTGCATCTGCCTGATTAAAGTTCTTGAAGAAGAGAAATCTTGAAACACGATCAGGTTTCAATTCCTTTTTTCTGACAGAGGCTGCGATATGTATTCAAAGAATTTTCTCAAAGCAGAACAAGCCCATAGCATTTCCTGCCTCAGGCTTCCGTCCAGAGCTATTCACAAGAGATGACCAACGCATTTGAAGTGACCCTGTAGAGTCAACAAGGAGAGAAGACGAGTAAACAGGCGTCTCCTCCTTCAGCATTTAATTACGGTTTGCCTCATCAGGCCGGGCCTACAGAGACCTCTTTAGCGAGCCTCTCGGTCCTCATCCCGCGGAATGATCAAGATCTGTGATAAAGCCAAGCGGATTCACCAGGATCTGAGTGCTGACCAGGCTCAGATGATCCAATACAGCCCTCTCCGTGGCTGATTACTGAGACGAGAGGTCACACACAACCTAACTTCGGTATAGATCTAGAACTAACTCGAATTTGTCAGACTTCAAGGCAGACTTAACGTTTTGGACACACTCACACATAAACACAAGTGCTGCTGGTCTGTAGTTCCTTGAGATATTTGGATTATTCTAAAGAAACGGTAATTTATCAGAGTAAACAAAAACAGACTTTTTTTATTATTATTATTATTATTATTATTATTATTATTATTATTATTATTATTATTATTATTATTATTATTATTATTATTATTATTTTAATCTTCTTAATCGTTTCATGCCATATGTTTTCTATAATTATTACGAAAATTATGTGGTCACAATACCGACAGAAACTTGAAATTAAGTTTATTCAAATTTTTACCATCTTGAGGCACTCATCTAAAACCTTTAAATAAAATCTCTTCATATAATCTGCTTAAGAAAAGACAGCATAATTGCTTGAATAAGATGACTTTATGGGAAACAAATCGAACACAGAGGTGCCAGATGGATATGAGGAAAACCGTGCTCTCCGCATGAAAACTTTTATTTTTGCAATCTCGGAAAAGCAAATCTTTGGTTTTTACAGACGAAATTGGGGTATTGTGGCTGAAATTAGCCATTGAGTACAAGTGACCTGATATATAGGCTTATTCTAACCAATTTTCTTTAACTAGCACTAGCAACATCGATTTGGAAACATCATTTCCTAAACTTGAAATGTCCAAGAAACATTAAAGCTTACTGACAACTCTTTTCTTTCCCTCCATCATCATATTTAGCTCTAGAGTGTAGATCTACTCCAGCACAATCACCATCCCAAGTGGCCATGGAGGCGACAATAATCTTCACGCCGCTCTGGCGGATATAACTTGGACAGAGCCCGGAGAGAGGGGAAGCAATCAAGGCCAGCACCGTGCCTGTAGGAAGTGATTACAGGGAGAAAAAAGCGAGACGGAAATTCTAGGACTGTTGCATTTGATTGATTTCTTTCGAGGATGTCGAGAATTTCCGAAGCTGTATTTATTTCAGTCTGAGCCCGCAACGCTAAAAAAGATAATTTTTTGTGTGATTTATTCTTTTGTTTTAATAAATTCAGGGATTTAATTTTGATAAATTCTCTTATTAAAATTAAGGACTGTAATTTCATAAATTGGTTTTAGTTTAACTTTTTATTGTTGCCATCCATTTCAATTGTTTCATGTGATTAGAGAGCAACATATAAAAGCAGCTTTAAAATTCCAGTTATGACAAACCTATTAAAAGAAACAGGCCTGCGATCAATGAGAGTAAAACTACCGAAATTAAAATAAGGTAATCGGTATTCTTATACCGGCATCGATATCTTTATTGCAATCGATTATTAGCATCAATAAATATTTGACGGTAAAGAGGATACTCATTATGCACCTGAAAAAGGACGGGAAATTTTGAAAATTATAGAAAGCGGAAGAAAATAAAAATTTTGAAACTGCACTAAAACCATAGGAGAGAGAAAGAGAGAGAGAGAGAGAGAGAGAGAGAGAGAGAGAGAGAGAGAGAGAGAGAGAGAGAGAGAGAGAGAGAGAGAGAGAGAGAGAGCAGGAGAAACGCACACACAGACAGAAAGTGCACTATTTAAAAAGCTGATTTAATAGAGAGGCCATAAATATTTGATAATTTGTACAAAAAAAGAAAGAAATATCAAAAAGTTTTTGTGTATTATAATTATTATCATTAATATTTTTTTTTATCAGTAACCATTGCACTGAAATGTTAATCGGTTTCTTAAAAAAATCTAGAGGTAACATTTTTTTAAAACGGATAGAAAATTTAAAAATATTAATAAATTTTACCTGAAATTGTCTCTCTAAAGAACTGAAATGAAATGAGCTATACAACGCAGATTCTTGAAATACATTCTAGTTATTTTTTCCAAAATGTAGAAATAATCAACTGGCTTTGATTCTTTTCAAATAAATGGACTTCAGCATGATAGTTTCTGTTAACCTCTACTTACTGAAAAGAGCTGCAAGGAAAAAAGTCCTTTGTTTGTTAGTTTAAAATATGAACCTCGATTACAACCATGATCTCTCTGTAATAATAATAGTATTGAAATCAGTATTCAAAAGTAAACAACAATTGTTTCGATTAAAATTATTCAGGCATTTTTTTCTGGTTAGAGTTAATAATGTATTTGTTGCTCGAGAAACTACCTGACAATTCTTTGCCTAACGGGTAGGCAAGAATTCTTTGTGTGTGTAATTTTTCCCAAAAGCATGTTCACATGCAGTCAAACCAGAGCAATATCCTCTTTATTTATATCATTACAGGTCTTCTATCACTTTTAAAGTGTACATCTTCACTTTAGAGATGATTCCAGAGGCGCGTTATTCAATGGAACAAAGTTGTTATGAAGAACTGCTACGGTTTCGTGGGCACATTGTTATTTAGGCACAGTCAACAAAGTCAGACAAAACAGCATGAACCTTGCATTCATAGAGAGTAGAAGAGGAACAACTCTGGATACATGTGTATCGAAAAGCAATACGTTTCATTATCTCCCATTGTATGGTTGCCTTCAGTGTATGCAGCTATGGGCTTAGAGGCAGAGTGAGAGAGAGAGAGAGAGAGAGAGAGAGAGAGAGAGAGAGAGAGAGAGAGAGAGAGAGAGAGAGAGAGAGAGAGAGAGAGAGAGAGAGAGAGAGAGAGAGAGAGAGAGAGAGAGAGAGAGAGAGAGAGAGAGAGAGAGAGAGAGAGAGAGAGAGAGAGAGAGAGAGCTTGGGTTTGAAAACATAATGTATTTTTGGTCTCATTATGCTCACAAAGACTTGATGCGCCTTTAATACAATAATATTAACACTAGATGAACTCTTATGAAGGTGAAAGTATTGAAAGAGAATGAGAATGATCAAAAGAAGGCAAAGAGAATATATTACATCACTTCAATATCAACACCATTGTGCTAATTTTTAAAACATTTTGTTTTATTTCTGGAATTTTGGAGTTTTACGATCAGCATCAACAGGATATAACAATGAATTTCAATTTTCTCTCAACAAGCAAGAATATTATTGAAAAAGGATCAGCAAAGATTTATCAGATTAAAACAAAATATTGCACATGCAAGCTCACTAAGTTATATTCAGCATCATACACTGATGAATGTATTTTAGCTGTTCCCTTCCATATTTTCTTCATTCATGCTTATATAAAAATATTTTTAAAGTAATATGTTGTAAGAACAACTTGAGCATTTAAGCTGATTTGAATGTCAGCGTTTTTTCAATGTTACACTCCACATGCACAAGAAGCTGAATTAGAAGAAAATCTCCAAGAGTTATCCCAGAAGCCTGCACAAAGAAATCCTCCAGGCCCTTTCAGCCCAGTGTCTGGACCTGTGATGACAAAATCTGGCAGCAAATTGGAGAACTGGAAAGAACAGAACAAAGAAACAATCAATATTGAGTTGTCATGTATTAAAAAAATTGACACAAGTATAATTTATTCATGAAATAGCCTTAGAAAAGAATTACAGTTGTGGCTCATGCTTGTCCAGGTACTGAACAATGGCAGTAAAAGCAAAAATTCATGACTCCACCAACAAAAGTCCAAATGGCTATATCTCAAAGAGCGCTATGGTTATTGCAATAATTTTTACGTAAATCTAGATGCTTTTTAAGCAAGACTGTGCTGTATCTCTCTGGGTTTAAGCTTCATTTGAAATTATAATAATAATAATAATAATAATAATAATAATAATAATAATAATAATAATAATAATAATAATAATAATAATAATAATAAAAACTCAAACAAATTCAGACTTGACATTTCAATATTATTTACAAAAGTTGCATTTGAATAAAATTAAAGCTGCAAAAAAAAAAAAAATGTGTCAGCACCTTCACATATCTATAGGGTTAAAGTAGTTTCGTCCAAAACACAGCATGTTTTAGAATGTTTGTGCTAAACACATACATCTCCAATTGTTGGCTTAATTATCTTAGAAAAGAAATATTTTCAGAGTAGTATTTGAGTAGCCTAAAATGAAATTTATGTGAAAAAAAAAACAAACAACAAATTAGTGAAACAACTAAATTAAGACAGAGAAAAAAATAATGGAACAAAATAATAGCGTACTTAAAGCATCATTTAATATCATTGAAGCTTTTGCATACTCAAAATTTGGATTTAAGGTGAGGAAAAAATACATTTGAAAGCTATTGTGGGAGGGCGAGGATGGTCCGGTGGCTTTCAATGCTCAGCGACAGAGCTTAGGGATCTTATTTTGGATGGTTAAGTGTTCTTTCTCTCTCTATCTTCTCATCTCTCATGGAATGAAGGCAGGAGGCAGTGTCTAGAGATTTATTCATTCATTCATTAAAGGCAAATGCTCAAGAAGGTACAGGAAGGCTCAGGAAGACTCAGGAAGACTCCGGAAGGCTCCTGAGATGAACATTAAACACAGACATAAGCAATGTCTCTTAACATATTCACATGATAATGAAATCAGTTGCGACATAGTTGTACTATCTTCGTGATGTTTAGAAATGCAATACGATTCAGTGAAACAAATTACTACAAGGAACATAATGGATAATAATACAACATAGCAGGACTCATTCCTCCATTAATGTATGGAATTATACACTGATAAACAGACGGACGTAAATTGGTAAGTAGGTTAGTGAATATACTATTTTTCCATCTCTTACTTGTTTATCTCTCTCTCTCTCTCTATCTATCTATCTATCTATCTATCTAATGCCTGTATTCTATATACAAAATACAGCGTGTTACCGGTTTAAGAATGAAACTTGGTCTCATTCTACCTCTCGATCTAATATCAGTTTCCAGGGCAGCTCAAGCCACGAGAATGAGCAAAACAATATAAAATGCATAACCTCAAAGTCAGAACTTCATCGACTGTTTTACTAACAAATCAAACTATAACGGAATATTCTTATAGACTTTTAATCAAATAAATTAAAGCCAATAGTTCTCATAAATGTTGGATGATCTCCTCCAGAGTTTGGTTTAGCATCCTATTGATATATGCAATGAAATATCTAAATAAAAAAATGCTGCCAGATCTAGATCACTAAGTGTGCTACATTACATATTTGGACATACTTCCAGCACTGACTGTCTCTGGTCAAACTGACGGTCGTTCGTTAGATGGTCGAATGTAAAGTTAGTTCGAGAGATACTCCTTTTTATGTAATTTACGGAGGGCCTACTACGTGTTGGACTCCACTCTAAAATTAGTATATGATGCACAATTTAATTGCGGGCGTCATTGGTGACTCATATGGAAGGATGGGGACTTGGGACCAATTCTGGCATTGTCTTCAGGTGGGTACGATCCTCCTACTGACGTATCTAATGCGTAACTGAGCTGATTCATTCGGTTTTGACGTCAGGGATTTCCCAAGCGTTTCCGCTCCCACTCTTGCACACGTTGACTCATGATTGCTGGGGATCATTGAGTACAACTTTATACCTTTTCCTGAAGACTTAATGATGAGACAGGGTGGACTTAAAGAAGTAATGAGGGGAATTAATGGAGGAATAAAGCGATTAATAAAACTATTAACTATGAAATACTATTATCATTGTTTTATCATTAAACCAAAGGTACCTATCTCACACATTATCTATTGCTAATCTGGCAATCAGTGTGTTGATTACAAACAAACCAAAAACACACTTACAGGTGACCTGGCCATAGGTGGAATAGTGGGAGTTGCCAACTTGACCACATCTTCCAGACCAGTAGGAGAAAGACCCATGAGGAGTAAGGCTAGTCCCTTGGACCCATGGGGTGCCAAGGTGAGAATTCCTGTTTGAGGATTTTTATATTGGCATCCAGGCCCAAGGCTCAGCTTAGGTTCTGTTTGACAAAGCAACAGTTCAATGGAAAATTTGCTCAAGTTCAGATTTCAAGTATATAAAGCAAGGACACAACCAAGCTTGTTGAATGAAAGTTACTATATTTACCATAACAAAATCTGAGCTCTGGGTATGCTTAAGATTTGGAAGGAGCTATGTGATTAAATTAATCAAAATGTACATACTATGCAATCTAAGCTTGTCATTGGTCATATAAGATTATAGTCTACCAATTGATAATCAGCTTTTTCTATAGTAATGTCCAGCTTTCACGACTAGTGCTACTTTACTGAGGAAATATTTTTACACTCTTCAACACCTTACCACAGCCCTCCTTTCTAACATAAAAACATATGCAGAAGAAAGCTTGACTGAACCACTATAGGTACTGAAAGAACTTTTAAGTATACTACAAACGACATTCCTAACAGGCATTAAAGCTCCTTAAACGACCTGTTGGCTCTTCGTTAAAGTGCTCATTTTCATTTTTTTTTCAACTTACTAAAAGCACGTCTAGCTTATAATCATGACGATGTACTATACAATGGATGGGAAAAAAAAGTTCACACGTTATTTTTTTGCTTTTTATTCACCTCCATTTTATTCTTTTCACTTTTTTTTCTACCAACAAATCCAATCCCGTCTGCATGTGTCTGTGTTTGTGATTCTCTCTCTCTCTCTCTCTGTATATATATATATATATATATTTTTTTTTTTTAATTTTTTCTCTTTCATGGCTTCTAACGTAAGGGCAGCACATGTGAGCAATTTTTAAAAAAATTCTATCTATACATCATTAGCAAAATAAATGAGCATGATCTTACTTTCCTCAAAACCTAATGTCAAGTTTGGCAAAAGTGTCAAAAATTGTTCCGCTTTTGAGTTTTCCTTAGATCCACCAATTATGATGAGGTTGTTATTTTCTGCAAATCAAAAAGAGAGAAAGATGATAGATGTAAAGATGTGGTTCTAAAAGCACAAAAATTTTTTTTTTAAAGAAATTTTTCATAAAGTACAATAAAAATATTAAATGAAAAAAAAAAACAAAAAAAAAAAACACCAACAATGAGACATGGCAGATGCTTGAACTTTCTTATAAATAATTTAAATAACCTACATGAAAAAACTTTACATTTGACATTATCCAATATGCAACAAAAAATATATCATAAATAAAGTTTTGTTTTGGGTATCTACTTGAACTTTGACAATTTCCATGGTCATAGTGTAGTGAGTTGGTGAACGAGAAAGAGGTGAGTGGTTGATGAATGGATGGATATGGAGAAAGAGAGAAAGACAGGTAGTAAGTGAGAAAGAGTGCATCCAGGTCAGCTAATGCAAGTTGTGGTCAAAAAGGAATTTATTGCATCCGGTGTTGAATTAGATAGGGAGTATGAGGATAAAAGGCGTATTCTTTGCTGGGCCCTTCCTCCCGTCATGTGCTGCTTACACTATCTTTGTATCGCCTATCTGTTCTTGTTTTTCATCTATTTTCACATTTGATATGTTTGGCTCATGGTATAAGTCTAAGTTTGACGCTCATTTAGTAAACATGTTTCAGTCTGTGTTAAACTTAAGTAGATTCAATAGAATTGTTTAATCCTTTATTCTTTTATCATATCTTGCAGTAGTAGTCAATTAAACTTTTGTCTGTATTAAAACAAGACTTGTTACTTTGCTTGAATGTTGTATGTGAGACAACAAATGCACACAGTATGATCTTTTCTGTGAAGGTTAATTTATTTAACTATGACATTTTGATTGGATTACAAGGGTTTAACATACCAAGGTCTTCTTCCTCAACGCTGTCATCTTCCTTGATAGGCACCAAGGTATCAGACGTAGCAAAGAATTGATTTGCAATATAAACAGCATGTTGCAACAACATTGATGATGCTGATGATCCACTTTGTGTCCCTTGTGAAGAAAATTTATTTCAAAAGATTCGCATCAGTGGCAATCATTTCTCAATACCAATAGGCTTATATTTCTCCATCACATTTGAGTGATTTAAACAATAAAAAGAAAAAGGAAAATAATCAACAATAGATCATGTTCTTTGATTGCCATAGTTTAAAAAGACACATCACCACTAAGACCCTCTCAGCTTAAAAATGATGAAAGTTTTACATGAAAAATTATGTTAAGTCTTTCAGCATCAACCAAATTTTTTATGAGGAAAAGGAAATGAAATAAAATTCAACACTTATTTCACAGTTATTGTCTTGTCCCCACCACTACCCCCTCCCAACCAAAAAAAAAAGACAACAACCTTCAATATAACTGAACAATTTTCATTTCAGAGTCTTCAAAAGTAAAGATAATATACAAACCATAAACAATAATGAAAGGCTTTTCTGCAACACGTCTTGCAGGCCCATAATTGTGAGGACCTCTTGAGGTAATAGCTGAGTGTCCCAGATATAAGTCTGGAGTATGCTTCCAATTTTGTCCAGTAAGAGAATTTCTGCTGACAAAAAAAAATATTTGATAAAGCATATATTAGGTAGCCTGCAATTTTTAGACTAAATGAATAGTTTGGAGAAATTGAGATTTCCATATGTTCTAAAAGTCCAATCAATTCCCTGCGTAAAAAAGTTTTAATTTTTAAAATATCTGAATATTTGGCTGAAAAATATCTTAAAATCTAACACTAGAAAAACCAGAGAAAAACAAGTTTAAAATTAAGAACAATTTCTAATAAAGTTACATGTATCTTCACAAAAAAAAAATTGAAAAAAAAATATTTAAAATGCTTTTGGGCTTTGAAACTTTTTGACATGATAGAGAAATGGATGTTTGTTCATGAAAAGCTAAAAAGTGAGTGACCTCGAAAAATCAATTTTTATTTTGGGAGCCATACAACTCAAAACACTCAATGAAAGGATGGTGGTTTGGATCAATGACATTATGGGAAAGCAATAAACAAAAATAGAGAGAAAAAAGGTATGAATTAAGTTACAACCAAGCTGAAGAGACATAGTGGATTTGTTAAAAAAAAAAGCGAGGTAAATTTATGAACTTCACTTTAAAGTAGGAAGCACCATCTGTAGAAAAGTTAGGCTGGAAAATAATGATTCCTCAATTCATGGCTCTTAAAATAACTCATCGGAGAGTAAAGGGAATGTTCACAAAGAATAAAGGGTGGGTTCTTAAGAATGCAAAATTAACAAGTAGCCATCTGCACTGATACAAAATTGAAAAAAAATATTTATTGACATAAAAGAATCTCAACATACTGGTTATAATTATCCCAACATGACTTGATATCACGATTAAACCAATGTTCACATCTATAAAATTATTTTTCTATATTAAAATTTAAAGATTTTAGATATGGTTTGATAAAGAAAATGATGCTGAAAAACATGCCATAATATCAAAAGTGCAAGGAAACATACCTGCAAAATATGTAAGGTGAAGACAGTTCTTGGAAGTTGAAAGCAGCACCATCAATCTGAGAATAAGACCATAATAAAGCCACTCTATAGGCTTTCAGGTTCTTTAAAATTTAATTCTAAGCATAAAGAAAGTAGGTTCCAAGACTAAGAGTGTCCAAGTTAGTTGATGACCATACAATGCGCAAAGGGCTCATGGGATCTAAATGTTCATTATATGATACAAAAACTATAAAATCTTGTCTTGATCCTTTCTTAAACTTAATTTCAAGCATCGTCACACAAAATCTTTTTATGATAAACACATTGGTAGATGTCTGATGAACGAGTTTGCAATCAGCTGTGCTGAGTTAAACTAATTTTTTTCTCATAAAACTTAAATTCTAATAATCAAATACATTAATGATTCATGTTCTTTAATAAGGAATGAGTCATATTGATTAGTAAAGACTAAAAAGCAGCATTGAGAATTTTGCATCAAATACATCAGCTTTAACTTTTCAAGCCATCATTGAAAAAGATTTCAAATGGCATCACCAAAGCTGATCTCACTTAGAGAAAATAGAACGCTGATCAAAACCAACCACCAAATTTTCCAACTTGTGAAGATTAAAAGATCTGTTAGGCACATCTGTCCTTTTTATTTCCAAACAGCAAACATTTTGGGTCATAAATGAAGCAAAATCTCCTTGGGCATTGATCTGAGTAAAAAAAAATAACAAATTACCAGCATTTAACAAAGGCATCATAGTCAAGCAGAAAGAACACTAAAATCATTCTTAAAGGAAAAAAAAACACAATGTAAAATTGATAATCCTTAATTCATCAGATACTTCAATTTAAAAAATCAAAAAACAAAAAAACATACACAAACTAGAATAAATTTCATACACTATGAAAGCAAGTATATAACGAATGAAAGTTTTTCAGTATCTCAACAAGATAAAAAATACACAAACAGCTACTGTACCTCAAATTTCAATGAAATAAGTTCTTATCTTTTTAAACAATCAACATCTACAGTTCAACAAATTTAATAAAACTGGGCATTTCATGGATTTAGCAGGATCACAGCATTCTCTTCTAAATGGTAATTTCTTCAAGCATCTTTTGCATAATCTTAAAAGGCATGAATCTTATACAGTTAAAACAATCAAATAAGATGAGCGCAGCTGGGTTTATCAACTGATAGTCCAAAGTCATGACAATGGTACGGAGACTGACACTGTCATGGTGACAAAACTTTATTTATTTCCTTTTTTGGTCGAAATAAGAAAACTTTTGCTTTCAGTCTCCGGATATTTTCTCTTTATTCACACACTTTGCTAGTGAATCTATAAGACTATGCAATGGTTACGGGTAGTTGTGATCATTAAGCCTGCAAGTTCTTTTTTTTCATATTTTTATATTTTTTGTTTGCTTTTGTTCTCTGGGACACAGAGAGTCTTCATTCCGCTTTTGCAATTTTTTGTCACATGCCTCCCCCAAGTAGAAATAAATTGTCAAATAAATATCAATTAATTATATTTGTTAGTTAAAGCATCTTCCCCTAATAATGATAATTAAAAACCATGAGGATATTATTTTAATTTCATATTCATACCAAAATAAATATTACAAAATAAGTCAAAGGCAATTTTTTTCATAACTGCATTTTCTAGTCCTTGAAAAATTCTGAAATTTTCATCTTGAATATTATCTGATTGTTATAACATAACTGATGAAACAAAACCCCATAATTACCTCAACAAAGCTCCTTCTGAATGGAACAAGCTGCTGGAGAACAATAACACCTTTAAGCCCTTCTCCAAGAGCTGGATTATAGACTTCTAAGGTAACAGTTTGGCCTTGCGTTACTCCTTCCTTAAAATGTTGACTGTTGTGATTATCAGCTTTGCACCCTTCAATATCATCCTTTGAGCATGTATCTGACCCTCCCAGTGTTGATAAACTTTTGAGATTCTGGCCGTCTTTAATCTGTTTCATAAACTGTCTGATCTGACCATCATTGACACATCCACCATCATTGGCTTCCCTGTTTTAGAAAAAAATATATATTTATACACATGTGTGGAACTGAAAATAATGATGCACTTATCTATTTGATAATTTATTTTAGCTAGCAAACCAAAAACAAAGTGATATCTTCAGCTTCTATGACTCCTACATCTAATTCAATAGAACTCATTGCAAGACTTATGATTTCTCTTTCATAACATGGAAAGAAAAATTTATCAGGGCTCACTACCTTGACTTACTTTGTATCCCACCACCAGTGTTCAAGACCAGGCAGCTCTGAGTAAGTTACATCAACTTCTGCTACTTTAAGTAAACGCAGCATTCGCCGCACATATAGCGGGTGCACAGTGCGATCATTTCCTCCAATTCTTGCCAACACAGGAATGCCCTGACAATAAAGCACACAAGTAAAAGTTGAAAAATATGAAGAGCTCTCTTGAGACTTTATTAATATAGGCACTGAAGAGTAATTCAAACTATTACAATATGCCTGATGGATATACAGGACTGTAATTTCTATATTCAGAGTTAAAGATCATAGTTATTAGCATATCAGTGTCTTAACAATCCCAGATTACTCTCCATATTTGACAGAACACCCTATCCTATACATTACTATCAGATGTCTGAGGTTAGTAAACATCAACCTGCTTTCTTGACCAAGGACAAACCTAGACATTTTGTGAAAGAACCTTTCAATCTTTTCCTACCAGGATATACATGTACAACTATTTGTCCTTGCAAAAAAAAAATAATATCTATATATCTATATATATATATATATATATATATAGTTTGAAGATAAGGTGGAATAATTGATGAGAGTGCTCAACTGATGGAGCAATACATAAATATAGAAGATCTTAAATGTCCATTTAAGGTAAGATCTTCTATATTTATATATATATATATATATACACATATTTTTTTTTACAAATATAAAATTACAGCATTCAAAAAAAATTTGGAAACACAATTCAGATGAAGCAGCAACTTCCACAAGAAGAATTTTTTTTAACATATTATGGGTAAAGAGATAAAGAAAACAACAGCAGGCATTTTTTAAAATAAAATGGTTGCAAATGAAATTCACGAGTTGGGAAAATTATGCATAAGCATCATGGAAAGTCTGGACACTTCTAAAAATAAAGACAATTCACCAGCACACAACAAAACCACCAAATGAGTCTGAAAGTCTGGGATAAAAAGATTGAATTCAGATTAGCTCTAAAAAAAAAGCACCTATCAGTGACGATTCCCACTGACCCTGAGGTTGCTGCTATGTTTGTCCACATCATTCTCTGCCACACAGGCCTCCATAATTGACTTCAGCGATGGATCAACAAAACTGTTGGATATGTCATGCCTTGAGGAGGAAAACAAATCAAGTTTGATAATACACAAATCTGTGAGTGAAGTACTAAACACATTACTTTGGGTGGCAATGATTGAATGATTTAATGTTAACATAGTACAGAAATGAAAGGATGTGAAGGAAAAAAAAAAAGAGAATTATAACCCTTCTGAAAAAGAGATACAACAAGCATGAGGCTAAGAGAATTGTTTAAAAAAAAAGCCTGTAAAAGAATGCATGTATGGTTTCAGATACTAAACGAATGAGAAAAACTATATGCTATTGGTATAATTATGTCTATTGAAATGTGGGGTCCATTTTTACACCTACTTGCAATTTGAGTAATTAAAAAAACTATACATCTTTAGATATCTATTAATAAATTTATTTTTAATTCAAGAAAGAAGTGGAAACACCTGAAAAATAAATTGCTGTCTCCATACTCCTCCTTTTTAATCCATCCAGCGAGAGACACAAGACCTAATGCACGGTCTGGGAAGTGTGTTGCCAAATGCCATGCTCCATGGCCACCCATAGAATGACCTGATGATTGGTAAAACGAGATACTGAACATAATCCAGGCAAAGTTATGGTCTAATAAATATGATATTGAAATGTAAATTGAAATTGAATCAATGATAAGCTTCACACAAGGTTTGTATCCATAACAGAAAAACATAAATACACAGCTCAAGGAGACACAATTTGCTGTTCAAATTACAAATCTGGGTTGTTGTTTTTTTACATATTTTTAGAAAACAGTTATTATAATTCAAAACCATGTCAATGAAATGTTTGATTAAAAAAAGCAACCAAACATAATGACCAAGTGAGTACCTGCAAAGACTACCTTTGATGAGTCTGCCTGTAGTTTGAACATGACTGAATCACGACTGATCTCTTGTAAGCTTTCCAGTGCTGTTATAGCAGTGAGGGTCCCAGGACCTTCCCAGTTGTGTGCACCATGTCTGGTTGTAAAGATAAATGTACAAATATTCATAAATTGACTTGACATTAATTTGTAAAATTTCAAGAAAAGTTTAGGCAAACAATAGCCTTTCTCCCATAACATACTGTATATGATTTTTGTGTGCCTAAAAGCAAAAATAATAAGCAATTTTTTTTTTATAAAAATTAACTCTCATAAACAAATGCAAGGAGAAAATCTTGGACCAACCTATTGTTTGTATTTTAGATATATAGAAATTGGTTTTATTCCTGTACTACTAAGGGGATCATTTCTTTTATCATCATAACTATGAATCTGATTCCCTATAAACTTTACCACTAAAGATTGTTTTAAATATATATTAAGTTTCGTGAGTCTATGACTAAAATTAAAACAATCTATCTCTGATTTTGCGAACTATGTTACAAATGGGAATTTTTTTCCAATCATATTTTTAACATTTAAAACCTATTTTTGCAATGTTACATATAGAGCAAGGAAAATAGGAAAGTACAGAGGTCTCCCTCTTGGGATTTCCTCCCTTAGAATCCACTCAATCAATGAACATTGTAAATTCTTTCCTTTTTTTTCACTTCTCTAAAAGCACACTCTTGAGGTAAAAATGTGCTTAAGAACATATTTTTAAAACGGGAATTAAAAAAAGATTATCCACTTTGGTTTCTTTATCTAAAACCTGGTATATTAAAAAAAACAGGCTCCTAGCTTATGTATGTATAGAGAGAGTAGAAGAAAAGAGCAGTCACATTTCCATGTGGCAGATCCAAGGGGTCATTTCTTTCTGCTATCATTGTCTTATGCAGAGTCCAGATACCTGTAAGAAGTGCTAATCAACACGAAGAAAACTAGACCCCACCCCATCACTTTTTATTATGTGGCGGCCCAAAGGCACATCTGTGATAGTCTATTTAAGAAGCTCTATACGCAGAACAAAAGAGCATAGTTTGAGCAAAAGGCTTATGAAAGCTTAGGAATAATTACGATTTACCGAGCCCCCTCCCCACCCTGAGTATTATCAGTATAATTATGTCAGTTTGTGTTGGATCTTCATTTAAAATAGGAAGGCTGGAACTAACCACCTCTATGATCCGCCAACCCATGATTCCCCAATCCTTCTCCCTCATGCGCTTTTTGCAGTTCAGTCACAAAGTTGCTCTTTATTAGTTAAAACTTGCTGAAAATGAAGAAAGAAGGAACTACTCAGTCTTTAGAACGTTATCACCTTAGAACCATATTTGTCTTAAGCTCAGAATCTATTTTTTTCTTTATTCCAAAGGTGTGAGTTCTTAAGTGGAAATCACGGTAACTGATAAAATAAACAGACTTTCAAAGGAACTGTTTTCATATAAGTTGAATATTGCTTGTCTCCCTTTCTTAATTTGTAATGAAAGAAAGCTCCACCCTGAGATTATGCCTTATTTTTTTCTCTTTTGTAGAGGGAAGTTAAAAAATAACATAAACCATTCTTAGATATGTGGAAACAATCCAGCCAATTCATTTAAATAATATATGGAATCAAGGATACTCTTTTCACACAAAAAGGAAATAACAACTTTCGAAATGATTCTCATTCCCTTCAAATTGATTTGAAGACAAAAAGCGTGATTCCAGTGATGCTGCTTATATTATGATTATAAAAATGTAATTCATATTGCGAGGGGACAAAGAATGCGAGGTAAGCTTTGTGACTGTATTCTCTTAATTACAGTTCATTAATTGTCATGCCCTGAAAGGTGGACTAAAAGAAAAAAGTGGTTCTTACCGAGTAGGTGCCAACAGCCACATGCCTTCAACTCCAAACTGGAAATCTCCATCAATCATTTTCTTGTGACTATCTGCCTGATTCTGAGGCGAGACTGTAGTCCCATGTAAAGAAAGAACCACAGGACATGAATCTTGCCGACCAGGATGATATCCAAGAGGTTCAATCGCTGCCGCATGCTGGACTGAGCCATCGTGATCAATGAACGTAAAAAGAAAGGAGCTGCCTTTGTGCCTACATCTTAGATTTAGATTTAATTTTTGAGTACCTTCTGAAGTTCTGAATTTGAGTTCAAGCTCAATGCTATTTTCATTGCAGGAATCAACAATTTTGGAATTACTATCTTTGTTGCTATCTGGTGTCAACAGCTGCACAGTCACAGGTCTAGTTTGACCTGGAGCAATGGATGGTGTTGTGCCAATCAGCTTTGCTTCCAATGGTCTGCCCTGAGATTGCTTTCCAACCTCTATTTTGGTCAGTTTTAACCATTTTTGTGACATACGATTACAGACAGGAACAGATATGTACACTTTCTTAGGAAAATACCCTTCATAAAGGTCTGGCAAGAAGGATGGTGAAAAAACTTCAAGTTGTGACAGGTTGGAGGAAACAATAAATCTAAATCCTGCTGCTACTTTTGCCCTTAGTGGCACGAAGACAGGATGCACACCCCGAGATAAGACTACAGAAGGCCAAAAGTAATGTCTGTGGTACAAATCTCCCACAACGACTGTATTGTTTACATAACACCTGGAGACTCCTAAGCATTGGACAGCCAAGGGTAAACTTTCTTCATTAACTACTAAATCTCCAACTGCCCATCCTTGCCATTCTGTTATGCCCAATGATCCAAGTGATGATACAAGGTCATTCCAATCTACACTTGGTCTTATTTGTACCACGTTACCTGTTTGTTTTTGCTCTAGTCTTGTCCACCCTATAACACCATTTGGCATAAGCTCAGAAAAAAACTTAGGAGCAGGCCTTGTGTCGAATCTAAATTTTGACGCATTAGAGATCCCTCCATAGAATAAAAGAGGATCTCCATCAAACTCAGTTTTTCCTATCACAAAAGGAGCCACAAAATGCCATTCTTTGACAAACTCTGAATGTTTTCCTATAAACTTGGCTGATTGTTTAAAGCAAAAATCTGCTTTCTTCTTAGCAGCCCTTCTGTTATAAGAAGCTCCAATGAGAGCCCAAATGAAAGCATCATCTGGAGATGTACTTAGCAGTTTTAGAGAACACAAGACAGTATCATCGTCAGCCTGAAAAAGACAAAGAAAAAAAGGGAAGGTTTAAAATTAAGGCTTGTTAAAAATTTGTGGTGGAATCTGACACATTGAAAGACAAAGTCCTTTAGACATAAAATGAATTAATTAATTCAGGTAAACAGATAAACCATGATGAATCTTTGACAATCACTAAATGCCTCTTATTCTCAATGATTTTAAAAAGACTTTTTTTTACTTCCTTTTAAGAAAGAACTGCAAACAATTAAATTCTATGGACATTACTGGGACTTTGAATGTTGTATCAATTGTGAAAAGGGCTTAAAACTAATTCTAAAACTTGTCAGCATGATCAGTTCATTGTAAAAATTAGCCTTTTCTTAGATCAGGCCACATAAATAGGATTGCATCTTTGCCACCTTTTTACACCATTAAAAACAGGAAATTATCACAATTTCTTACTTGATTTTTCATCCAGGCACTTCGAACAGTTGCTCTGGATACAACTGTCAAACTGCATCTTGCCATCTTGTCTAGCAGTGCCACTTCTTTGCTAATAAATGCAATTGAATCAGCTTTCTGAGAATGAAAAAGGTGCCAAATTACAGCATATAAATTTATATCAAGAACAGATGATCTGCAGTAACCAGGGTATTTTCAAAAGGCAGAGATGTATCTTGAGTTAAATTATGAAGAATATAAAATCTTTTCAAAAGCTCTGCTTGACAAGTTTGACTTATAAATGAGGAGAGAATTTATACTCCTAGCTCCGTGAATTACAGACTAGGGCTAAGTTATTTCAGCATAACCCAAGTTTTGGCTAAAAAGCCACAATTGATTCAAGTGAACTAGAAGGTCACATTAATGCAATTATATCATGTTATAAACTGCCATAAAAAGGTGCGAATATGATGCATTTATTAAAAAAGAATTGTCATTCAATCAAATTACTTCACAATGGTGTTAAAGGAGCAGTAACAGTGGCAGAAACTGCAGTAGCTGCAGAAGAATTAGGATTTTTAGCAGAAATTGCAGGAGGAGAGTAATAGTAGTAGTAGTAGTAGTAGTAGTAGTAGTAGTAGTAGTAGTAATAATAGCAGAAGTAGTAGTATTCGTAGTGGCAGTTGTAGTAGTAGTCGTATTAGTGGTAATGCATTAAAAATGGTAGCAGTAATCTATAATAGTGGCAATTGTAGCAGCAGCAGCAGCAGCAGCAGCAGTAGTAGTAGTAGTAGTAGTAGTAGTAGTAGTAGTAGTAGTAGTAGTAGTAGTAGTAGTAGTAGAAGTAGTAGTAGTAGTAGTAGTAGTAGTAGTAGTAGTAGTAGTAGTAGTAGTAGTAGTAGTAGTAGTAGTAGTAGTAGTAGTAGTAGTAGTAGTAGTAGTATTTCTCGTCGTTCTATTTGTAGTGAGAGTAAGTGCTTCCTTGGTAGTGGCGATGGTGGTAAACTTGCAACGGTGGTATGTTTAACTATGTATGGTCGTTGGTTTGGAATCATTATAAATCTACAGCATGATCAGTTTAAAAACAATGATCTGGATCTAATTGTCTTTATCAAGTCAGATCTATCAATCTTTGATCTAGATAGATTAGACCGGTAAGCAGTTACCTCTTTCTTCCCTTGAACTACTTTGTTTCCAACAAAATACATGAAAAATAATGCTTTGTAGAGTATGTCTAGAGGCATCATGCTCACTTCCTTACTACTTAAAAAAAATCATGAATGGAAGATAAATTTAGATGTTGGTCTAGAATGTAGATATATATAATTTTTTTTTTCGAAAGAAAAACACTGATAATAAACTTTGTTAGCTAAAATAATATACCAAAGATCTATCTAGCCTCTTTCAAATGAAACGAAAGTAAAAGTAAGGGACTGTTGGTCTGGATTAGAGTTATGATTATCCTACAAGGGCAAGGACGGTACCCCACCAAAACAGATTTTTTTTACGTCTTCACCAGTTCAAACAGTTTCATCTTGCCTGAGTCGAGGCAGGCCAAAATGGCCCCCTCAGGTGGGGCAAGTATCAATTCTGACTTAGTCAAAGTAGCTTTCGCTCGACTTCTAAGATTGCCCTTCATGTTTTTACTTATTATAGGCTTTTCACTAACCTATGCACAGACCAATGTAAATGTTGATGTGGACAAGGTTTTGTCTGCCATTCAGATGTTAATTAAACATTATCAAAATGAGTACAAAAATCTGAATCTTGACGGCTTCTTCGGATTGAGAGTATTAGAAGGTGAGCAACAAGATTTACATTAGATAAGACCTAATCTAGATGTAGATCATACCTAGAAAAATATAAAAACTTGAGTGATATCAGGACAGAGGCAATGGCAGTCTCTAAATCTAAATATATTTACACTTCTAGATCCAGGCATAACACAGGATAAGATTTACATCCTATAGGCCTAGTGCAAAGGCGGAGATTTGATATTGAAAGAATTTAACCCTAGTAGTGCGCACCCATTATAGTTCATTTTCACTCTGACGATAACCTGGGCACTGCGATGCCATTAAATGTAAGGGCCGAGGCTCCGAGTGTGGTCCTGCGGTGCCATTATATGATTATTATTAGTGGTTGACTGGCGGGCTTGTTTGAAACGTCATTATCTTCTAAACACCCCATCTCATATACTCTGTAGACTTTATAAAATATCTTTTCTAAAAATATCAACCAATAAAGAGAGGACAATTTCTCCCTGTGTGAACTACTGGGAGGCGATCGAGAGCCCCTGAGGTGTGAAGAACAATACAGTTGTGACTTTACCACATGGCCCTTCCTCTCCCCCTTATATGGCCCCACCTCACACCCATCCTCCACTCCCAATACAGAGTCCTGACAAAGACTTGGCATAACCACTGCCCCTAGACTTCATCGAATCATGTGGATTGCAGCTAGTAGTGTTGTTTGATATTTATAACGTAACATGATTGGCCAATTTTTATAATAGCATTAGACCAAATGAATCTTGTTACCAGTCAATCACATCACAGCCTCTTATAACTGCAAAACGGAGTAATAAAGGGAGGAGTTTACTGTGTGTCAAGAAAAGCATGAGTTGAGAATGTGTTTTTGATATGCTGTCAGCTGTCACTATGTGTCCAATGGCAGGAAAGTATAGGCTAGCATTCAGATTGTTGAAAGAGTCATTTACTTGATGTCTCATAAGATTTTGAGACAATGAATAGGGAAGCACCTGATAAGCATGACTTTTTAAAATCATGTTCTTTAGTCTAGATCAGACCTAAAAGAATAAAATTTAGGTTTACATTTATATCTAGATTCTAGTTCAGTGTTTTTCTTTAAACTTTTTGACCTGACTCTGAAAAGATTTCAAATTCATAAATATAGAATCCTCTAAAGAAGCTAGACTGTGTTATATCTCTAAATCTAGAATCTAGATCTATGTTAGTAAGTATTAGAGGAAGGACTTCTCAGTGGGTAGGGTATCTCTATCATACTAAAGAGGGCTTCATTTCGTTAGGCCATAGAAAAAGGTTGGGCTTGGTTTTTGGCAGCATTTAAATCATTTTCTAACAAAGAATTAACAATAAAAAAAACCTATGGTATCATAGTAAATTATATCCTATATCATATCTTAATATACTAAACCAACATAACCAATCAGAAGTCCTTCTGTATGAGAAAAATGAAAATCATCAATTTTGGGTGCAAATATAAAATCTGAAAGTCAATTGTTCTTGATCATGAAGCATTTATTGATGTAATTAACATTAACCATGATCAAAAAGCCACCAATTTCATTTTTTCAGGAAGATCTATCCAGAGCACATGGTGCTCTTTTGTAGCCAGGCCAGCCAGCCCATAGCTTGTAAAGGGGAAAAGGGGAATAAATTTGGGTTTTAATTGTTGTGGTAGTTTGAAAGAAGTCAGTTTTAAAATCACCCTAAAATATGTAGTAGTACGTGGTGGGTGTGAAGAGCTTTCAATTACTAGCTTAAAACCAAAAGATTTCTAGCATAATACTATTACTAGTATTTTTTTTTCTAGCCAGACACAGTGTAATATTTATAAATAAAAGCTGCTTTATGGTTAATGCTTTTGTGTCAGTTGCATTCAATAAGAATGCCCAAGGAGTACTTGAACTTGAAGGGAGCGATAAATTCATGCACAGTGCAAGTTACCTGAGAACCAAGTTTATGCTTACTACAATTAAGATCAATTTGAAATTCTCATTTATAGATTGACTTGTTGAAGAGCCGATTTGGAATCAATTTTATGAAAGCATTTTGTATTTATTGTTGATTATTTTTCTCCAGGTCAACTTGAACTCTTAATCTCAGAACATTCATTGGGTCGTTACAATCATTTGACCAATGACGCATTTAGACAGATCAATACTTTGAAGCATGAGTTACAAAATTTGACTGCTGTTGGATTGGAGGCTGTGAAAGATGATGATGCACAATATTTCAAAGCATTTAATCCCATTGTCTCTCAACCATGGAAAGTGACAAAGCCTCATAGAAAACTGGATCCATCTTTGCGATGGGAGATTCCACAATACAAGGCAAAGCTGAATGTTATGAAAAGTAAGATATGCCTTTTTCTATGAATGAAAGTGTGAATGGAAATTATGAAGTCTCTGTTAGACCATGAGAGAGGCTTGATGGATCTATAAAAAACAATTTGGAATTTCGAACAAATTCAGCAGTATAAACAAAATGGAAATTATGGGCTACTTTTTGTAATAGAATAATATTATAATGCTGATTTTCTTTTGAAAATAGTTAGAGGTATCTAACATGACATAAGATGTCCCACGATAGGGAAAAATCTGAGTCACCTGAGCTATAATTTTATGCTCTGGCAAGTAGACCATGGATCATCAAATTTGACAGTTAAATGCTCTACCAACAGGACCATGCAACATCTCAAAGCAGATTTTGTTTTCTTTTCTACTTTAATCTCTTTGGTACTAGTTGCACTGGGTGAAAATTATAAACGAATTTGATGACAAAAATTAACATGTTCCGCGATGTTATCCAATCATCTTGACAGCAACTAAATGGAAGTGCTTGGTTAATATTTTATATATTTTTTTTTCATAAATGAAATATCCATGCAGGCATCCAAGTTGTATGGTGTCTTGGCAGATGGTGGTACTAATTGAAAATAAAGATAGCAATTTTGTTTTGCTAATGACCAAGTGAGCTTTAAATTGAACTGATTTTTCACTTTTTTAATATTATTATGTTACTGTTATTGTCAACCTTGTTAAAATTTGCAAACTGTTAATTAATATTAATTGATTTTTGGTCACACATTAACTGAATAAGATCTTTGCTATTTTCACATATGTTTTTTTTATTACCAGAAAATTTTACTGAAGAGGCCAGCGATCATTGCATGACTGAAATTCTGAGTTCTGATAGCCATAACTGTGTAGTGTCTGAGACCTGCCTGAAACTCATGACATCACGTGGGTTTACAGGTTATCCCATCACTCACCAGGTTTTGTGGTCCATGCTTGTGGAAAGCAGAGTGAGTCTTCCCATTTTGTATGATTGTTGCATTTTCCATAATATTTTCTGTAACATAGTCAAGACGACATGGTTTATTAGAATATTAAATATTGAATTCATTCCCTACTTTTGCATTTAAATTTTTTTATTGAAAATAATATCACCAAAGAATTCCATTTGGCACACTCGTCTTGAGCTATGTATTGACTTCAATATTATGTGGTAGTTAAATTTGTTTGACTGGCAAATTTGCAGCTTCATTCTTGTCATAACCATTCTTTTTTGCCTTCAAAATGAAATGATGGACTGGTATTTTTGTTATTAAATATTGTCAGATTAAGAAAATATACACAGCCAGTTTTATTGAAATGTTTTTTTAAATTTATATGCCATCATTCACCAGCCAAAATGCCTTATAGCTGTGGAACAACTCATGCAGCGACTTGGACTGAAGAGCATAGACCACCTGCAGCTGGAGCTCTGCACCAACAATTTTTATGAGATGGTGGCTGTTGTAGAAGTGCTTATGCATGGAACTGTGCATAAAAGCCAGCAAGACCTGTTTCTTGAACAACGTGAGTTCATATTTTGTGTTGTAAAGATTCAGTGGTGGATATAAAGCTGAATACTCTTCAGAAATATCAGAATGAATCATTTCATAAAATTTATTTTATGACTACAGTGAACATCAGTGGGCCTAACAATGATGAGTACAGGAGTTTTAGAACTAGTTCATTTAACAGCTTCATAATAAAGAATTACAATGATTTACATCTTTATCTATCATTATGGTTTTTCATTATCATTTGTTGCATTTAGTTTGGGCCTTATAAAGTCACCTGGAAGGAGTTTCACTCTTCAGATTTAATTTTTTTTCCTTATTTAGCATTTTAAAACTTTTTCTCTTTTTGGAAAAGCTTTTTCATGACCCTTTTATGTTGAGCTTGAAGCAAAATAGTATCTATCTGTAACTTAACATGTTTGATGTGATGCATTTTGATGATGAAAAACAGCATAGTATATGAAAACATTTTTTTTTTATTTTTACTTACTGGATCTTTTAAGGTCTAAAAGGAAATAGGCACACACCTTTATAATTACGGTACAAAAAAAGAAATAACAAAACTGTTATCAATTCAACATATAAACGTTTCACTTGTAAGCTTCGTCAGTATTATTTTAACTTATAAGTGAAACATTTATATATTGAATTCATAGTTCTTTTGTTACTTCTTTTTTCTCCCGTAATTATAGATTTGTGTACCTATTTCCTTTTAGACCTTGTATTACAATAAATGTCACAAACATGCGTCCTTTTGAATCCTTTTTAATTACCAAGTTATCCTCCAAGTTTGGTGTTTTTGCTTTATATTTGGATCTTTTAAGGAATAAAACAAGTTCATTCAGAAAATCTTATTTTTATGCTATTTGCAACATTCAGAAACTTTTGAAAAATATTCTTCATCTTAAATATCTGAATAAAAAAAAATACATAAAATAAAAGCAGCCTATTGTTTAATTTGCAGCATATGTTTTTAAACTGAAATACAACATTGCAAATGGCAATGATAATTCAGATTTTTTACCAAAATAAGTTTAAACCATAATGGTATTTGCAACTCCTAGATTTTTATTTAACTGTGATCTACTGTAGGCCAACATGAACATCTCCTTTTTGTGCAATCTGATCAAAAGGGTTCTACTTTATTTTAACTCATTATGAGACAAATTTATTGCACTTTCATCTGGAAGGTAATGTTAATCAAAAATAATTGAATTTTATTTAACACTATTATAGGTTTTTAGGGTTCCAGTTTTGAGAATAAGCATGACTGCAAAATATGGCACTTTTTCATTTGCCTTATGTTGTGATGATTAGAACTACTGCTGGAGCAAGCTTGCAAAAACATCATGCAATGCCTTTAGTTATGTCTGATTTCTTTTGTACATTGAGGCACTAAGCAAAGACCTTTTCTCTGCTAATGTCTAGCATGTGTTGGGAAAGTTTGAAGTCATAGGGGAATGGAGAATTATTATGCCATGCATCCTTTCTGTCTTTGTTCGGGATTGTATGTGGAGGATAAGCGATTAGGAATGACCAAAGCAGAGCTATTAAAGAAAATTTGTACTGAATCTACTTGTCTCTGTCTATTATTGAAACAGAGACATACAAAGAAAGAGGCAGTGAGGTGTGTGTGTGTGTGTATATATGATCATGTCCCTTATCAATTGAGATTTGTAATGGCTTTGGTATCACTATCTAGACAATGGTGTTAGTTTTGATGGAAGTCAGCAGTATACACAATACTGAGCAAACGTGGGAATGTATTTTGAGATACTAAATTGAGCTGGAAGACAATAGCAGAAATTGCATCAAAACATTTTGGTTAAATTTGAGCAGTAGCAAAGTCAGCTTGTCGGAGCACTATGTGAGGTTTAGAAAAACTTGTTATTGTTAAATAATGGTTTCTTTAATGAACCTTTTGTTACAGAATTGAAACTTTTCTCTTATATTTCAGAATTTGTGTGTCCAAGTATTGGCTTTTATGAATTTCTGAAGAAGGATTACTTGGGCCAAATCCTTTCCTGGCAATTTCCTTCAGGCTGTTTTGGTGAAGCGGATGATGGCTCAAAAGAAGATGAAAAAGGCTTTATAGATTTTACCTCATTGTTAGAAGAATACAATGGGGATAAACTGAAATTTGCTCCAAAAATGACTGTCAATAATTCTGATATTCAGAGGAATTTCGATGGAAAAATGACTTTACAAAATGCATCTAAAATCAAGAAAAAAGAGACTAAAAATGCCTCAAAGGCTGGCAACAGAAAACAAATAAATAATGAATTGTTGCAGCTGCAATCAGATTCTTATAAGCACAGTTTTCACATTCGTGAAGACACAAATCTACAGGCAAATGGGCTTAATAAGAAGACATATCCATTGCTATCTAAACTAAACCATACTGCAACAGCATCCCACTTTCAAAAACCTTCCAAAATAATTGATCAACCAGAGGAGAAAAATAAACTTTTGTACGTTCCTGATGGAAAAGATGCGAAACTGTTTCCAGATTATGCAGAACGTGAACATTCACCCAAAATAGGAAGGCATCTTCTGGTGGAGAAGGAAATGTCAGGTAAAGAGAATAAAGACGTGCTATTTGTGCTATCTATTCTGAGCTTTGTTACATCTGATGATTTTTTACTTTTTTCAAAAGGCCTAGACCAGTTTCTGTGGGTCTGTATGACTGATTTTTGTAAATCTATTTTTGACCTGTAGCAAACACCTTTTTAAGGAATACAACGCTTTAGTACTTGGCATTATAGTTATTCTAAGCCAATAAATGCTTTAAACGATTGAAATTTCAAGTTAAACACACATTTGAAATTTTGCCCATTTAAAAGTTTAAAATATTTGAAATCTTTTTAACCCCCTGAAATCTAAACATATAATATACATGTTTAATGTTTTAATGTGACACTGGTACAGGTAGAATTGACAACATAATCTCTTAATTCTATATCTCATTTACTTTTTATGGGTTTTTTTTATTTCTGGCTCACTTCTGCTGAAACATGATGTGATTTATCAGATATCACTGAAAAACAATGTCTAGAATGGTCTCGATCAAGATTCACACTCCTTTTTGGTTGAATGAAATGTATATTTCAAATTATTTTTTTGAAACAAGTTTCTGATATGGATATTTGAAAAGTCAAATACTTTGCGATGTATAGGTGTATATAAAAGTTGCAACTATTGATGTGTTTCAAACTTGCAAAAGGTCACTATCAGTGTTTCTGTAATCGGAAACCTTTGCAAGTAAAAACTACTATAATTTACACATAGAGGCCAGTGATGGATCCCAGAGTATGAGGAAAATTTGAAAAAAGTTATACAAAGAGCACTTTATTAGATGTGTGATCAATCTTTTAGTGACTCAACTCAAAATATCACTTAAAACTTTAAAAACTTATAAAAAGTAAATTCTGCCTCCTATGTAGACTTTCCATGGTGTCAAATGTTGAGTTAAACCCTTAATAGGTTCTAAACATGAGCTCGTTATTAGATACTAAATTATTAACAGTCTATGGATAGAAAATGAATACTGCCATCATCAACTTCAAATGGGTCTAAAAATAGCGCAACAAAAGCCACTTCTCAAGACCAAAATAACAATAGACTCGTCCAACAAATGTAAATGGCTGAAGGACATGCATAACTTTGAGCTTTTTTTAAATTTTCTAATGTTAAAAAAAAAGACTCAACGTAAAAAGTAAACATAGTATAGTAGAATTTTCATCTTTGCATCCATTTCAAGTCATAAATGAGCACTACAAACAAGAATTATGTGCTTGACCAATTTTTATTCTTTGCAAACCATTGGAGAAAGCAAAAAGGCTGTAAAATGAACAAGTTTTTTTAAAGCATAATATAGGGAAAAATGATCTTTAACTTCCAAATAAAGATACTCAGATAATACCCAAATTGTTAAAACAAAGAATTTTTCTAATTCCATAGAATTTCTGCTTATCAGTGTTCTTCTCTTGTATGGATGACAGACAAGAACGTGTACCTTATAGAGGTTTCTTTAATTTTTTAAACATTTTTTTTGGAGAGAGTGTGTAGGGTGGTCTTTAGTAGTTTTGATTCACCGTACTCAAACTTAAATATAATTTGACTCGAGGGAAAAGATCCATTTAAAAAAAAATAATGAAGATAGCATTTAAATATTTCCAAATATAAAAGAATGCATGTATATGTCACTTCATTTGGTTCTCTGCAAAAGTTTGATTTCATGGTTACATATATTGAATATTTGATTAATGTTTCAATTTTTTTTTTAATCATTTGTTTGTCCCTGTTTTCTTTCCTAAAACTTAAATAATTTTCAGGAGAGAATGAGGCCTATTTTTCTTCTTCTTATCTTTACCATTGAAAGAAAAGAAAACTTTTAAAACTTATTTTATATTGACTGCGGTACCAAAATCTATAAGGTTGGTTGTAGCATACATATATATTAAATAATGTATAAATCAATGACATACTTAGGACTATTTTTTTAACCTGACAATAAGGTTTTAAAAAAGCTGAATACATTAATTTCTTTTCTTTCCACAGGTGGTTGTCTTTCTCATAAAACTGGGGTAGCTGCAGGTGCTCTTGTTATGTATCTTCGCTATTTCATCAATCCTGGGAGTATCAAGTGGGAAGGTCAACATGATCTGCTCTTGACAGACACTCGCAATCTCTTGCAAGTGAATATTGATAGCAGAATTGAACAAGACGGAGAAGAACAAGAGGCAGAAGAAGAAGAAGAAGAAGAGGAGGAGGAAGAGAAGGATTCTGTTGATGCTCAGGGAGGATATGAAGACAGTGTAGCAGCTGAGAAAATACTGAGCTCCCGAAATAATGTGCAGGGTGGAGATAATGAAATTAATGATGCTCAAAAAGTAAGTACAGAGAATGCAAACTATGAAGAGGAATACGAGGACAATGACATAGATGAGATGGAGGAGATGTCAGATGATAATCCCTCGGTAGGTGAGGACAAAAAAGAGATTGTTAAGTTTGATAGTGCCGGACATCCTGTAGCACCAGAAGGAAGACTGTTAGTGGATGATGAAGAAAATGAATTAGGTGAATCTGCGGAGAGGCATGCCAACAAACCTGATTTCAATCAATATTACCCACTAGATGATTATTTGCACAAAGATGTGGATAAATTTGTGCAACTACAAGAGCGGCAGAAGCAACGTCTGCAAACTGATGAAATCAAATCAAAGGAAGCATCAGAGCAGGAGGAAGAAAGACATTTCTATGATGATGATATAGAGGCAGAGAGAGAGGACACCATTAGACAAGAACCTCCAATTATTATTATTACACCCCGTCCCCCTAATAAGAGCAATATTCAGGGCACCGCTGCTGTACAATCTATTTACCTGGAAGCAAAAGATCCACCTTTTCCTGATCAACCTAATTATACAGTCTTATTGCTAGTGTCTGTTGCTCCCTTTTTTCTTCTTTTCTTCTTTTTGTTTAAATTTGTGAGGAAACGGCGGGTTTACATAAGGTATCATTTTTAAGTTTCATAAACAATACAGAATTTTTATCTTTACTTTCTTATACCCAATCATGCCTTGGCAGTTTGGAGGAAGCAGGCTTACTGCAATCTATGCTCAAATGGCGACATTTTAATATGCACGGATAAAAATTACACAAGGGTGAACGGTGAAGTAAAAACTTGGAAGAAAGACTCTTGAAAATCTCATGTGTGGTTAGAACTGAAAGGAATTCTTTGGGATTTAGCTGAAAGTGCTCTTACAATACATGCTTTGTCTGCTGCTTTCTTTTTTGTCTTATGATGAAGAAATTATTTTCACATTCTTTCTTGGAACTTTCAAGAGGTGACAGATAAAAAAGGAATGTTTTAGGATCGTATAGTCAGAATGAGAGCTTACTGATCTCATGGTCTGTGATGTTTTGATGATTTTTTCATATCCTTCCCACCTCAGACTGCAGACTCATCGCTGAGCATGAATTATCTCAGATACACCTTTCATATTTCAGAGTTACATGTGAAGAGTGTTAATGCTTATGAAATGCTGATTACAAGCATTCCAAAAATTTTAAGGTCTATCTATCCATAGATGGATACCTATAATCCAGGTACCATGGCTGGATCACCAGTCTTGCTTGGTATGCACTGTGCCAACCTATTTATGAACTTGCATCCTGTTTAGACGATTAACATCATAGGGCCACAATTGGGGTGTACAACATGGGAGTGCAACTGCTTATTTTCAGCCCCAAAGTCAGTGTCTAAATGCAGTTTTGTAACCTCTACAGTAACAAAGACTATCAAGTCTTAGAATATGGCTGGTTACATGAGATTTGACCCCACCACTAAATACACTAACATTTAACAAGGATTTGAATGTGAGACCTTCATAATGTCCAACCCTCTAATGGCTAAGTTATCTGACACCCACTCCTTCAACTGAAAAGAAACAAGTAGATCAAATAAGTTGAACAGTTAATTAAGAAAAACGTCACAAATTAAAGAGCATGCAAAAACGTGGGGGCAGGCTAGAAATTTGAGCTGTTCATAACCTCATCGGCGGAAAAAAATATTTTGAAGTTACAAAATCGTCTGTTTTGTTTCTTGTTTTTTAATTGAAATGAAGTGCACCAACTTCAAACAGGTCAAATTTAAAACGTTACAAGTTTTTATTCTACATTATATCTGTTCTTGTAGTTCTCTTACTGATGGTCTTCTTCATTGATTTCATATGAGAATAATTACTGAAAAATATTCATGAGTTATTGGAAGGCGGAACCATCTCATTTTCTGGGCATTTGGATCTTCCTCACTGTACTCTTATTCACATAAACATAAGTTACCAAAATCATTTGAAGAATTTTTTGATAAGTATCTTGTTGCTGAAGCCCCATGTTTGCTGTAGGCATGATATCATAGGAAGATGTGTTTAACTAGCTTTGATAAAACAGGATTTATCCACTTAGTACTGAGATGAAACTTGACACAGTATGTCAATGTATGTGGTTTATCTCTCCCATACAGCCAAAAACGTTAAAAAAAATCTGAGCAGATTGATTGATAAATAATAAATCTGCAGCAGGTTGATGTGCTTTATGGATTGATTCATATGGCCAGAAAAGAAAAAGTAATTTCAAGGGTTGAATTTGACCCCATAGTAATCAATTGGTTCATCTAGATAAGTTTTAATACTCAAATGAATCAAATTATTTTAATTGTATGTCAAATGAACTTTCTATATCGTGTATGTGTATGACTGCTGAACTGTTTTATATTGTTCTTATAAAAACAGCCTTAATATTCATATGATCTGTATCTTGAAACGAGTCATTGTCAGCTCTATTTATGGCTCTTTTATTTATATTCATTTTGTAAGCTTCTTTGATAGATACGTTTTTCTTGTCTTTGATTATTTTGCAAATGTTAAAACATTAGAAGGGTGATCTTTACTTAGTGTTTAGTTAAATAAGCAATAATATTTATAAAATACCAACACAATAAGACAGTGTTGTCTTTTCTGAGAGGATTGTGTTTCAAGGGTTCCACTGTATTCAACATTTGAAAATATTCTTGTCCCTTATGTATTCTATTTGCAGCCTCTCTTTACCCGATTTTCTTTATGATAAGTTTAATAATTTTGTTTTATTGTTACCATTTCACATAGGTTTACTTTGCTCTTTTTTTTAAATATGCAAGGATGTGCTTAGTGATATGAAACATTATTCATGTATTGCAACATTGGAATTGTGTTGAGAACCCCGGTTGGACTCATCCCTTTCTTCTTCTTTTTTTTTTTTCTTCATCCGCTCAGATTTTTTTTTTGTTCGTCTCTGGGCTTGATATCATCTTCCATTTCATTATTCAGGAATTTTCTTTTTTTATTTTTAGAATGTCAGCATTAAAAATTTTTTGGTATGATATACCTAGTTTTCCATCAGCATGTGAAATGTAAAGAAAATCGATCTTCAAACTGAAAGAATTTCTGTGCTTGTACATAGCACTTAAAAGATTTTGGTCAGGCACAACCGTTTGGTTTAAAAATTTTAATGGAAATTTTTTTTTAGCAGATCGTATGGATTAATGTTGTAACAAACATTTCTTAACTATGTATAGCTCCTTTCTTTTCACTGCAACCAATGAGGAAACTAACCTTCAAGTTAAATATATGAAAAGAATACATGGATATCAAGCCATGTAATCTCTGAATTACAATAATTATGTGCTGAGACTTTGAAGCGAAACTTCTTTTTAGAATTTTTTTTTTGCATATGCGTAGGAAAATTTCTGCTTTAGACCACTGATCTATGAATAATGTCTATATAAATTCAGAGTGAAAGGTATGCTTGCAAGGGAATGAAAGAGAGAGAGAGAGAGAGAGAGAGAGAGAGAGAGAGAGAGAGAGAGAGAGAGAGAGAGAGAGAGAGAGAGAGAGAGAGAGAGAGAGAGAGAGAGAGAGAGAGAGAGAGAGAGAGAGAGAGAGAGAGAGAGAGAGAGAGAGAGAGATCCCATGTGTGCCAAAAAAAAAAAAAACAGTTTGGAGTGGGAAGAAAAACAGCCGTTGGAAAGAATTGGAAGAGGTGTGGGGAGCGGGGAAGATTCATAAAACTTTTTTTTTATTTATGCAAGCAGAGAAGAAGGTAGAAAATTATCGATTCATATGTGCCATAAATTTTATAAACTGATTTTGTTTATTTATTTTCGCTGTTTTTATTTTATTTCTCTTGATGTATCTTTTTAAGCCATGAATTTATTATAACAATTGTTTATTTTCTTTCTTTAACTTTGTTTGGACACCTATTAATTTTAAGTTTTCAATGTCTTTTGCATGTGATGAATTTTTATTCTTTATGAAATTTACAAAGAAAGTTGACTTCCTTTTCCAATATTCTTCTTAAAATGAATTTTAGTTTAAATTAGATGTTTTTGAATTAATTAACTTCTGGACTTAACACACATACAATTTCTTTTTGCTTGTGTTTGAGGAAAAATCAGCCTCACTATATTTTTGAAACAAAATAAACTCATTAATTACACAACTGTAAATTGTTGCTGAGTCGGCATTGATATTGAGGTATAATTGCAGGAATCATTCTGTTACAGCTGATATCTACTGTTCTTTTTTTAGGTATGAATGTCACTTAATTTTGATAAACTAAAACCTTGTCCTGGTTTAAAAGAGGCTATCTCGGTATAGAATAAGTTTCTTGTGTAACTAAGGGCGTCTCAATCTCTCATGCAGAGTCATGTATGGCAGACCACACCAGTTGGTCTTGTATCATGCAGTTAAAGGTATTCACTCTGCACATGAAAATCTTGAATGCATTCGATATAAAAATACAATATAAAATCAGAGGGCTTCATCAAGTCTAAAAGACCGAAGTCACATGTACTTAAACGCACACACACATTTATCTACCTATAATGACCAAACTGTTTATCTATCTTGCGTTTCAAAAGATGAATTATCATATTGCAAACATATTTACTTTGAAACCATTCCAAATGCTTCAAGTGTGGCTAAACACATATTAAAATTTTATAAACATTTGAAGAAGATAATTTTTATTCGTGAAGTTAATCAGGAAATTATATGGGACTGAAGACTGAGGCTTAGAAAGCTTAAACTTTCATCATTTTCTCCAGAAAGATATTTTAATATACACATTAATCATATCACTGATGTAGATTGATTAGAAGACATTTTTGTCATGATGCAATTGAATTATAAAACTTCCTATGAATAATATTAGTTTTGTTGATTGTTGGTGCTATTTTGCAGGTAATAAAACACAGTGAGAAGAATTCAGATTGGACATTAAATTTGGATTTATCTTAGTGTTATGAAATTATAATAATGTTCCCTGTTATTTAACCAGAGGTATGTTTCATGTAACTCTATGAAGTTGCTGTGGAAGAATTAAAAAAAATCATTGCGAAGAAATCTAACTTTTTATTAATGCTTGTAGTTTTTCTTTTTTTTATTTCATACTTTGTAAGTTTGTTAAAGGAATGCAAAATTTTTGTTGTGGATGAATAAAAAAGTATGTACATGTATGTCATTAAAAAATACTAAAACCTATTGGAAATTGATTTACTATCTTTTTTATCGGTTATATATATATATATATATATATATATATATATATATATATATGTATTTTTTTAAATTTTTTTTTGTCTTGAAGATTTTTCACTTTCACCATCCAAGTGGGGAAATAAAAATGCAGTCATTGACTTGAATGCCTGTTGATATATACCCATGTATTGTTTTGTTATAAAGTCATAAACCTTTAACCATATAGGATAATAAGTTGGGACCTTGAGTTAGGTCCCCGAAAAAAATTAAGCTCTTAAAAGAACTTGCAGATATTTTGAGTATATTTGTGAGAGAAACTCGAAAAGCTCATGGTAGTTATGATCACAACTCTCTGTTTCACTGTCAAAGTAGATCGGTGTGAATTCTTTGTTGCTTTTTTTCAAATCGTTCAGTTTAAACCCAAAGCTGCTACAGTATTTTTTGGCTTTATACATATATTTGAGCAATATAAGCGGCACCTCTACAGTCTTAAAAAAAAAATACAATAACTCAATAATTATGGTATCTTACATTAAGAAACATATTCTATGGGGTTTTATGTATATCCTCAAAGATCATTCTAATAAGATTTTGTTGCAGATCATCTACCACATTAACTCGTCTCCCCTCGCACTTAGCTTAATCAAAAGTTGAACCTGCATTAAGATTTCCCACACACTAAAAGCATCTCTCCTCATTGTGAAACCGTTAGTATAGGAGAGGCAGAAATTAGCGCCCATTACTTAGGCGGTTCACATGATGCCTAGTATTCATTTATTTCAAATCGAATGCTTTGAAACCTAGCCAGAACTTATTACCCTCTAGCCTTAGTTTTATAAAACACACAGTTAAAGTTAGATCTAGAAGAATCATGGAAGTTTGACTCTTCACGTCCTTAGTTCCAACACGTTCGTTGTTATAGCTTTTCTGATAAATTGCTAAATGTTCAGTTGTTTTGGCTAGAGAAAATATGGTTCTGCACTGGCAAGACTGGTCCACCATATGTTAAGAAATCAACACACACAAAAACAAAAATTATACCATATTTTTCTCAAAGAACTACGAGGTAAGAAGTGTTCTTTAACTTAAGTGTTCGATTTTAGTCATCAGTGTAAAAGTATATATTAATTTTATTATATGTACTTGTGTATGGATCTTCTTTTAGATGGCCATTGAACCTACAATGAAGTGCTAAATCATCTGAGATGAACTGATTCAATCGACAGAGCTTAATATGTAAACGCCTTATCGCTTTAAGTCCAGCATATACATGTATAACTTAAGATTAAAAAAAAAAAATCCAGGAACATTTATGAACCAATGCGTCTCAAACAACATGTTTAGAGAGAATGTGTTTGAAAAGGAAAACCCGTGTAAAAACATCCCAATGACGTCGCTTGCAATTGCATGGACCGTTTCCAGCTCCCGGATTGACAAGTCTGGTGCAAATTCATTAAATGTTACAACTCTTACCTGCTACATCTCTCTTTTTTTTCCAATTCAAGAGAAAAGTTATGCGAGCGGTAGTGCAAAACATGGAAAACAAGGTTAATGAGTTAGAATAGCTTATAAGTACACTAGATCTCTGCTGATAATTTAACTCGTGCCTCAGCACTTCAAATAAGAAAGAAGATTATAGAAAAAGAAAAATTTACTACTTTTCAATACAAGATATCTGCGTACAAGGTACCCTGTTTTCATGAGCCATGACATATGGTGTTAGGAAAACATGAACTGAACTTCAACTTGCATGCCAAATTCTCTACAGGCGAGTTTAAGTTTCTACACAGTTATACTAAGATTATTTTTCTAAATTGTTTTGTGCATTTTTTAAGCACCATCTACATCACTTAAAACACACACGCACACATTAATGACTCGTGTAATACTGTATGCTTGTTTGTTTTTATTCTTTTTTCCCAGGAAACCCAAGGAACGCAAACTGCGGGAAATGCTTGAGACACCTTTTGAAGGTGTTTAACTCATGCATTTTATCTTTTTTTTCTGCGATTTGTTGTTTTCCAATTCACGTGGCAACTCGTAAATAGAGCAGCTAGCAGTGTCATGGCGGTATCGATATTATAGGCATTACATAAGAAAACCTCATTAGGAAACAATATATAGATCTACATCATAGAGATCTGGCGTGTAGGACGATACAATCTTATTTATTATGAAAGCGAACTAATCATGTTGAGCCTAATTTAACAAAAAAATAAATCCTTTATTAGCTGATCGTTACAACTGAGACACCCCTCTCCCCCCAAGAAAAAAAAATAATAATAAAATACATTAAATATGCCCAAAACAATGTAGCATAAACTGGAGTAAAGCTAAAAAGCTAAAAGAGGACAATTTGCGAGCATCTTCTGGCGATTTGGATTAATCAGAAATCTTTATCGTGGAAGTTAAATAATTTTGTAGACTCACTTTTACTTTTGACAGAAGGTTAAATAGTCGCATGTTAAGACGTCGGCCATTAAATCTGAATAACCATCGAGGTGTTGATTCGGGCTATACAGTTGTCTACCTGAGTTAGGTTGAAGGACATCGCTGATTTATAGCTTTATAATAATACATGGACACGTAGACATTGTGACTGACTGGCGTTGTTTAACTACCGGCATCGGTCAAGCTTGATTTTTAATGTGCAATAGATGCTCGATAGAAATGAATGTAACAATGTATGGTATAAAATATGCCAAGATTACTTTCTTGTAAAATACTGTTTCATAGGAAATCAAAGGAAAAATAATAGATTTTGAATAAAAAAAAGGTTAAATTTGTTAAAACTATGGCTTTTGTGGGACATCAGAATTCTATACTATCACAAAGCCTCCCCAGGTGTAGAAATGGATATCATGCTCTTGTTGTTTGAGATATTTAGAACTTTATGGAAGATTAAATAAATTGTGTGGAGATTACTAAACTTATGCTCACTGATGGCAGAATTTTCATATTATTATTTTATAGATTGGTGTGATTTACATACCTAACCTGACACATACCTGATATCAGTACAACATAAAACATAACTTTTTTTTTTTAATCACTGACGGATTTGTTAGAGAGTTATGACAAAGAAGGGATTGTTTTGCGCCTTTTAAAATTCCCAGCTTAATGTGCCGAGGATAGGCAGAGCAACGAACCTTACCGATTCCAGGTGGAGATGATCCTATCTAGGATGGCTTAACCCATATGGAAAGGTTGCCAAACTGCTTAGGTGCCAGTTTCATCGATACACATATATCTACCTTGACAGAGGTTAACTTGGTTCCCAGCGAAAGGCATTGCGGGAAAAGCTGCTGTTTACAAGACTGCTGCCAATACTTTCGCTTCTTTCTTTCTTCTTGATTATCATAATTTTTATTTTATTTTTTTTTAATCGCAGCATTTCCACGTCAATGACTGCTCTGAACTTTCTGATTTAAGCCATTGAACAAAACATTTACAATATGAATATTATTGTTGAAATATGGGCTATCCATTTAAGAATTCTTTTTCACAATAGAAAGCTTTTTAAGGAGTTAAAAGACCTACAAGTCGGTTGCGCAGATCAATGTATCTTAAGATGTTTCGTTCTGCTTCTATTCCCACCGGTAAAACTTTTTATGGTTTCAAAATCGAGCAAATTTTAGCCTTTTAAAAATATACTTTACAATAATGTGCTTGGAATAAAAAAGTTTCGCATTTTTCATAGATAATGTCGAATTCTAAAATTACACAGCTTTGAAAAGTTTACACAAACACAAAAAGCTTTATGAAAGCGCGTCTTTGATGTTTTATAAACCGTTTACTAGGACATAGCATTTCAAAATAAAAATCTATATAATATGATAAACTATAATGACATAATCTATAATAATCTGATTTATGCTACGATCCCTAAAACATCATAAGGATGGCCTCTAGCAAGGCCTTCGATATAGTTAATTAAAGAGATTGCCTTGCTCTAGAAGTTTCCTTTTTGTTTTTGTTTTCTTGACGCGCGAGAACTGAATATTGAAAAACAAAAAAACAAAACAAAAAAATATATCCTCTTCTTTTCTGGAACCAATTAACATTAATGTACCAATAATTCCGGTAAGAGCTTTAACGTCGCACCTCTTACCGTCATAAAACATCCATACATACACAAGTATGGCTATCTTTTGAAGAGAAATTAATGTCATCAAAATCTCGAAAAAATATGACTGCAGAGCTTTTTATTTTTAAATTATTTGTACCCATTTCATGACGGTTTATCGTTATTTATGATGGATATAATTGCAAAATAAAACAGAAATAAAACCTGTTTCGGACAGGTATCATCTGGGCCCTGATATTTTTTACAGTACATGTATTAAAAATCTTATCATTTTTCTGACATTCATGTGTAAAAGACGTGAAATCACCAGGTATGTCTTTATTTTTATGAATCATTACAGTATGGTTACTACCGAGAAAATTATTATATTTTCCACATGACATTCACTCTTTTGTAACTGTTGCTATCTTTTCTTTTTATTTTATGAATTCTTTTACTACCATAAACTTTATATTTGTCATAGTTTTTGTGCACGTGAATGATTAAAAAAATAAAGCAAAATAAAACAGCACACATTTTCCACAATGAATGATGACAATCAAAACACAATCTTAGCAACGAACTTTCGGAAAAAGTGTAGGCCACACTATATTATCATGTAAATCCTCTAGATCTAGGTAAATTCGTAGTTTTTGCATCCACTTACCCAGCTAAAAATTGTTGAAAGATTCCGCGCATCATTCGCCGAGTAATGGACAGACGCATTATAGTCTTGATGATCAACGATATTGAGAAATCGGAGAAAGGTTGAAATAATTGAAACTACGACTTCCCAAAGTAAAAAAAAAAATACGATATCTCGGTTCATGTTCTATCGGTATTAAATAACCTTACCTCTACCAGCAATGAATAATAGCTACGCCTACTCACATAAGTTGTTATGAAAATCTCTACTTAGTTACGGCGCAATATGCGAAATTGTTTTGAATTGCGACCGTCTTAAAGAAACAGTGAGATAAAGGGGTACAAAAGTAATGGTAAGGTTTTCAATGTGGAACACGGAATCATTTTTCAAAATAATTGCAAAAGTCGAAAATTAGATTGCCAGATAAAAACAAAGAGAGAAAAGAGAGAAAGAGAGAGAGAGAGAGAGAGAGAGAGAGAGAGAGAGAGAGAGAGAGAGAGAGAGAGAGACAGACAGACAGACAGACAGACAAACTGACACAGAGAGAGAGAGAGAGAGACAGAGAGACAGAGAGAGAGACAGAGACAGACAGACAGACAGACAGACAGACAAACTGACAGACAGAGAGAGAGAGAGAGAGAGAGAGAGAGAGAGAGAGAGAGAGAGAGAGAGAGAGAGAGAGAGAGAGAATTCAAAGATTGCATGTAACAAAAAGCGCGTGAGCTGCTTGCTGGCCCTCAGGTCTGAAGCCTGTGACTGGCTTAGTGCGTGTGAAGTCATTTCACTTTTCCCTCACTCAAACACAACCCATTGGCTTTACTCACCGCGCCTGAGTCATAGCATTCAGAGACGAGAATTGGCGGATCGAGTGAGAGAGGCGAACGTGAAGGACCTCGCACTTGTCGTCTCAGAAAAGGCCACATCCTGAGTCCAGATCAACCATTCTCTTTACTCTGTGGAATGAGGCCGTTGATTGAGAGCCAAGATCTATTGAATGTAAACTCACAGTGTTTGGTAATCGACGGGTGTTCGTGCTGAATCCCCTGTGAGAGTTGGAAGACTGAACCTGTTCCAGAGAATGCTACTAGTCTCATCAAAGACAAGAATCTGCCGGACGTGGATTATTACCCAACGGGCGTTTTAAATATCTAACAAATAATTCTCTAGGTGTAACTCGGAATATTTTTTGACTTTTAAAATCTTTCTACGCATAATTTATCTACGAAGAATTTAGATCAACTCCCCACTAGAATGAGATTATCTTACACATCTGCTCGTACCTACAATATATGGATGGCAAGCCTCGATGTGACTGAGTACTTCTATTTATGATCTGATCATTGCTTGCTTTTCCTCAAAGAAGGAGACTCGGATTATCAACCAGTTAACTTTAAAAAAGAAGTGTGGAATGGTCGTATTTCACCTAACACCTAGTCCAGGAGGCTCACTTTCTGCTGCTAGATAGAAACAAAAAAAACGGTAGGTAGAGTGAGTTTTGAATATTTTTTTATGCTTCATAACGAGAATTACTCTACCCTTCTGGGCATTAACATAATCATAATAATAGATATACTCGAAACTAGATAATGAAAAATAACAGATCGAATATTCAAATCGATTGGATTATACACAGTGTCTTTGCTTGATCCCATTGTTATCTATTGATCACATTAGATCATAAGATGACAATACACTGGACCCTTATTTTATAAAAGATTTAAAAAGAGTCCAATGATGGTTACCTTTTATTAAACATTCCATGTTATGACTTTCTCTGTTATGACTTCCTTGATCGGAAAAATCGTAAATTATACTGTAAGCTGCACTTTTTTTTTCGTGTCCCCATTTTTGTAACAGAGAGCTGAAAATTTAGCTCGAACATTTAGGCAGAGAGTATCTTGTAAAATGTCTGTGGTGCTCTTGAAAATGATGACAACTGTTTGTCAGTAGCGTTCAATCCATTTTACCCGAATAATAACTTTTGAAGGCGTTTTTTTTTCTTGTCAGTATTTTACCGGCACCATGCAAGTTGGCTTAGTTTTTTCTGTAAGTCACCCGGCAAGAGGAATACTTCCTTTGATGCCCACACCAAATGCTAGACCCCTTTGCCTTCTCTCTAAAATATTACTTTTCCAGATAAAAAGATTGTTTCTGCTTTTCTGTTGTTTAGCCATTAACCCAACGTTCCGGACCACAATACAGGTTCTTTTTTAAGCAACACCCTTGGATGTTCAGGTGAAATAAACATCTCATCAGCATTCCGAACAGGTAGATAGAGATAGAGATCTGGAGCATTCTGGTGGTAAAACCGACAAAGATGCTCGGCTGGCATGGCATAATTCACTTTTAGCATGGCCGTTTACAAGGCACTGGTTATAATTTGCTTTGTTTGCGTTCCTCCAGCCGCACTTGCTCGGGACCAAATTGGAAACCTTTATAATGTTGAAGGCTGAAAAACCGGTTTCTATATCCCAAAGCATAAAGTTGAGAAATTGTACGTGTGCAGTAAGGGTCGTGCTTTAGACATCGCAATTCTATCTGTTCACAAGAAAATGGTCGGCTTTTTAACTTATAGTCAGCGATCAATATTTTGACAGGTCTTTGTTTTGTTTCGTTGTTTTTTTTTTCATTGGCTCCATTCTTTCTTGATCAGTATCTTTTCTTTGTTCAGACAGTTCATGGACATCTTTAGCTGCCATCTAAATCTATTATTCATGAAGGCTCCGCACGTTTTCCCAATCAGTCAGTTCATCGCTGGAAGGCCTGTCTGGCTGGTAATCTAATCTTGATGGCCGCTCCTCGCCGCTGAAGGAGAACTAGTCTCTACAGCTTCGGGCTTAGGTGTACGACTTCAGACCAAAACGTATCGATCTGGCGCGAGCTAAGCTCAGCCTGAGGATAAGAAGGGGGAAAAATGAATCGATTATTTTATTATTAATTGTTTTCGAACCTCGCCATGTTTTATTCTGTTAGCTTTGATATGGCTCTTAATGTAATTTTTTTTTTTTTTTTGTGCTGCCTCGGAATGAAACGTTTCATAACTTTCCTTCCGGACGGCTGAACACGTTTGGTTTTGATCTCCTCTCTTTTCTGTTTGATAATGTACATGCGTTCCTAGTGGTTCATGGTTTGTTTCCTTTCCGCGAAGTGCATAATTATGCTGCGACGTTGCAACAGAAGACTGATTTCATTCAGGTTTACTTGTTTCTCCATCCTTTCTTAACTATCTTTTCTCTCTTAAGATTTAAGACATTTTCTTGAATTTTTTTTCTGACACTCTTTTTTTTGTCTTCGAATGAGTCAGATTCTGGCAAAAGGAACATAGCATGTTTGTTTTTGAAACTGAATGGCACGTGTCTCTTTTTCATTGAATATCTCTTTTTTTCAATTAATTCCTCCCTCCCCCTTTATTTTTTCTCTGTTTCTCTCTCGACTCTGCCTCTGAATTAAAGACTTATTAAAGACTGTGCCAAATTCATACTATTATGTTGTGCATAAAGGAGTTATTCTTCATAACTTAAAGCCTGAATCAATAAACATGGATCGTATATTAGGTGATTTCAACCCATTGCAAGGATGAGGGTGTTCAGAAGAGATAAAGCATCAAATGAAAGCTCCAGATTAGATTAAAAAATGATATCATAACTTAATAATCTCTCAAGGTTCCGTATTTTGATTGATTTGGCTCTATTGAGAATTGATTTATAGGCATAATTCGATAGTCACCAACACAAAATTTTGTTTCATTTCTGCATATTCATATTTTCATACGATAATCATATTATTATGCAGCCTCCGAGATGAGTCCGCGAAAGGAATGAGTTAAGTATTGAGATCTAAAACATGACTATCAGTAGTAATTGAATCATCGTTATTCATTCTTTACATAAAATGTCAGCTTAATGCCGAAGAATAAATAACAAAAAAAAAAAAAAAAATGGCCGTGTCGTCTGACCGTATCGATCTGCTTGGGCTTTCTTAAGAGTTCCAGCGGCCAGGGCTTTGTTTAAATGTACACAAAGCGCTTCATTATTCTCTTTTAAAACATTTTTCCACGAGTATATCTTCTCCATGTCTTGTTTTAAATTCAAGGGTTTCGTAAATATTCATTCTGAAAGATCAATAAGAACATCCTACAACTCAACATGACGTTCACCCGAATCAAAATAAAAAAAAAGACATGCAATGTTTATTCGCAAGAAGCGCAAGTTTATCAATAACCCCTGATTTCACAGTTCCCAGGGGCAACGCGTGTCATTTACAATTCTACCGTGTTCATGAAACTTGTATGAGCAGTTTCAGCTTAATAGTGTCATTATGCCTCATAAAGCAGTCCGCAGGGGAAGCGTATCTACTCATAATACACAAGTACCAAGTGCATATTCAATGAAAATGAGAAAAGCCGTGATGTATTGCCATTGCTAAGGAATAACCTGAGGTAAAACGATTTTACCTTTTTAAACAGGAGTACTTTAAAGACAAGTATTGAACAATTCAGTTTACATTGAGCATAATCCGAAGCTGCAATTTTGTTATTTTAATTTTTTTTTTCAAGCCACTTTAATTTTTTGAAAGGAAGAACGTTTTGAAAAATTGTTTGCTGCAAAAACCCATTCACTGTCAAAGAAACAATTTTCACTTCTTTGTTAAGGAACCAACAATTTCATGCGGACATGCAGTTTCTTTACCCATAACTTCTATGACATTCACAGTTCTAACTATAAAGGATAAATGATTAAGGCATAGGAGGAACACAAGTAGTGTTGAACCCAAAGCTGTAATATTTATGAGAATGACGATGATTGAATCGATAGTGTCATAGGGACTCTTTCTGAACCATTATATAATAATAATAATAATAATAATAATAATAATAATAATAATAATAATAATAATAATAATAAGAAGAAGAAGAAGAAGAAGAAGAAGAAGAAGAAGAAGAAGAAGAAGAAGAAGAAGAAGAAATGATAACAATATTCACCAGAATTAAGATATATGTATATATATACATATATAAATATATATATATATATATATATATATATATATATATATATAATTATGAAGTGTATAAATATGGCAAGAAGTTCTGGTTGGAATATCCTTGGAATCTGAATAGCGCTAGAAAGAAAACTCTCTTTTTATGTTTACCTAGCATTTGCAACATATGGCAAAGGCAATTTTTTTTCGGAGGAATGTAGCAACATCCATATGTTCTTTGTATCTGTAACCAAGGCAGTTGTTTGGATGTCTTTTTCATTTTTCTTACCCGAAGCCAATATGAACTTTTACTTATTTTTTCCCATGTTAAGGGACGGTCTTTTGATTAATTTTGATCCTTATTTTCTCCTTTTTAAACGGAAAGTCGCAAGAATGATTTATTTTTTTTTATTTTTTAGACGCTCACACAATATGTTTTTCCGATACAACCTTGGGATATCTCAGCTTTGGTAATACGTTATTATGGACATTTAAAAAATAGATCTTACAAAATTCTTCTTCTGCTGTGCATGTAGATATAGATTACCTTTTGATGAGTTTCAGAGAAAGTGGAAACATTAAAAACAATAGTAAAAAATGAAATCTACGCTCTTGTGAATATATACGCTCTCTACACGTTTCTTCTTCTATCCAGTAAAACTGTTAATTCTGTACTGTGCCAATCTATTAAAGATTCTTTTAAACATTCATTATACGGCGATAAATTGCCTCAAACAGTGCCAAGTGGTGGGTTCCCTTGCAGGAACTCATATAAGTTGTACTTAGATGATAATGAGCGTTTAAACCAGTCTATAAATAGAATATAACTGCACAAAATTAGCTTACTATTCTTCTTTCGATGCCGTTAAGACCATGTTTAAAATAAAACTATTAAAAAAAATCTCTTTAAAATAAATGTATGATATCGAATCAATAACTAACTAGTGTCTACATTAACTTGATTCCTGGTTGTGTGTTTAGGTCTGAAAGTCAAATTTGGGCTTGACTGGAAAGGGGGGTTGTTTTTTGTTGTTTTATTTGTGTGTGTGTGTGTGTGCTTTGACGTCGTTACAGTTACTTTGTCCAACTACTTGCGTCAGTCAGTTTGGAGAAATTGTCATTCTGGTTTACTTGTTTGACACATGCTGCTAATCAAACAAAGCTACAGCCTGAACTGATACGTCTGACAACGGTAAACAAATGCCTTTCACGATACACTCTAACAAAATTATTGAGAAGAGCAGTGAGCGTTTGCGTCAATTGTGGATGATGAATTGAAAAAAAAATAATGTGGTTTAGATTCAGTAATTCATATCAGCTTTGTTTACCCTGAACTGTTTTCTAATTACAAATATTAATATTTATTCACATAGGCTGAAGTAAATATTAATGATATAGGCCTGGACATACCAAACCAATCTTTAGGTTTATAGTTCGACGACAACATATAGTTCAGCTCCGAATATGTTTGGTAAGAAAATAAAAATTTCGGGGTACAATGAAATGCCTCGTGCAGTCTACTCTCTTCTCTTAGACTATTGGTGAAAGACTGATAGTACATTATACAGTGATTGCCTATCTTTCCTGCGATACTGAGTGAGCAACCAACAAACTGCGTGCAAACAAACAAAAAGAAATATGGGCCCTTCCTGTCTACCTCATGATCTAGCATGATCGAGGAATAGATCTAGAAGGAATCACCTTGAAGGCACTTGTAAATCCAGAGAGGGTGCATTGTTTCGCTGTCTCTGCCATAATATCATTTGTTACTCATCTTTTACAGTTAAAGAGTACCCGAGAGACCGTTTGATTCCAAACAGCTTTGCATGTTCATGCCACATAAAGAGTGTTTTCGATCTGGTAGTTTGGTTGCTGAGTTTCGATGGTTCTGGCTTCTTTGGCATGTTTTAACATTTTTTTCTATCTGGCTGATATGATAAAATAAAAGAAAAAAAAAAGAAATGGAAAGATAGGATCAGAGAAAAGCAAGGTAGATAATTATGAACTGATGAATGGTAGAGAGACTTAGAGAGCGAGAGTGAGGGAGAGAGAGAGAGAGAGAGAGAGAGAGAGAGAGAGAGAGAGAGAGAGAGAGAGAGAGAGAGAGAGAGAGAGAGAGAGAGAGAGACAGACAGACAGAGAGACAGACAGACAGACAGAGACAGACGGAGAGACAGAGACAAAGAGAGTAAAAAAAGAAAAAAAGTTAAAGAGAAAGGAGAAATAACACAAAGAAGAAAAGAGATAGATAGAGAAAGAAAAACAGAATGGGAGAGAGAAGGGCTTATAATTTTTGTATTTTTGTAATTAGAATACATGCTACTTAATGAACAAAACATTATGCAGCATCAGCCGGAAAGTGTAAAGATTAGAAACATGTTCTTTTGCTCAAAACTTAAACTCCATTTGCACAACTTTATTGTAAAAAAATTGCAATTTCTGTCACTCTGAGAAGAGCACCTCGATTTGTTGAGTTTCAAATACCTTTAGATCCACTAATATGATCGTATATGACTATGCCTATAAATGTTAAAAGTGATACGTTTTAAATGGATATGAAAGTGCTCTAAGCTCCAGGTTTTAAGAAACCAACGAAACTACAAGCCACACCAGATCGGCAACTTAAGTGAGAAAAAAAATCACATTCACCCACCAGATCCTTTCCCGGAAGCTTTACTGTGTTTCTAGCACTTATTACATGTTAATATTGACGGACCTTCTAAACTTTCAACTTCTTGTGTATTATTTGCTTTTTGACAACAATCGGACCTTTAAAGGGTTAGTAGAAGCCAGGCATCTCTGCAGTCATTGCTTCTACATTGCAACACCCAAAATAGTGCAAACGACCTACGTGGCTCTAGGACTTTCCTTCCCCTTTAGGTCCTATTAACGGTTAGGGTTGATTACTTTTACCTTGCCGATTTGAAGCATGAGGAATTATCCCAATCTTTACGTTGTTAGACAATATAGGCGTGTATGAAACACACAGGGAATTTGGCTATGAGATAGATATATATATATAGAAGATCTTACCTTAAATTCTCTTGTGTTTCAAGCGGAGGACAAAGGTGTCGCCTGTCCTCCGCTCTCTTCGGGTATGACTGAGGTGTGTTCGGTTGCCGTTCCGACTTTGTGTTATTGTTTTGTTTCGTTTCTGGTAGTTTTGTAGTAAATGTTTCTTTCTGTGGGGACACGATGAAAATATTTCCCTTCTTTTGTTGAGGCTTGGTTTTGTTTTTAGAATGAAATATTTCTCTGCTATGCAAAGGTTACATCTGTGTGTTGCTGCTGAGTATGGCTGCGCTCTTTCGATTACATCCCATGATAAGTGGTATTCGGTTTTTTATTCCTTAAGTTTCCATATGAATTCACTTAAAGTTGTGGCTGATTTTTTTGTGTTAAGTAGACTTAACACAAAAAAATCAGCCACAACTTTAAGTGAATTCATAAGACAGGCGACACCTTTGTCCTCCGCTTGAAACACAAGTGTAGTATGAAGAGAATTTAAGGTAAGATCTTCTATATCTATGAAATGCTCCCACAGTTGAGCACTCTTATCAATTATTCCAACTTATCTTCAAACTATATATAAATAAATAAATAAATAAATATATATATATATATATATATATATATATATATATATATATATATATATATATATATAGAGAGAGAGAGAGAGAGAGAGAGAGAGACTGAAATGGATTATTATACACAAGGAGGAAATCACAACAGTTTACTGACTACATTTAGCTCACCTTGAAGAACAAACGCATTCTTTTTCACCAATTTATTTTAAAAATATGTTTTTATTGCGAAAGCTCTTCTCTCTTTCCCCCCCCCCCCACCACCTCTTCCTCCCCCCCCCCCTCTCTCTCTCTCTCTCTCTCTTTCTCCATCTCTCTATACTACTATCTGTCTGTGTACAAATATATATTTATGCATTTATAATCTCCATGTTTATCTGTTTATCTAACAATTTCTGTCGGTCTGTCTCCTTTCTATATCCTTTTTAGATTAGAAATTCACAATTAAATTATGAATAAGTTCAACAAAAGCAACAAAAATATAAGCAGCTCCTGTATGATACTACCACCACTATCTTCACTTCTCCTCCTCCTCCTCCTCCTCCTCCTCCTCCTCCTACTACTACTACTACTACTACTACTACTACTACTACTACTACTACTACTACTACTACTACTACAACTACTACTACTACTACTACTACTACTACTACTACTACTACTACTACTACTACTACTACTACTACTACTACTACTACTACTGCTGCTGCTGCTGCTGCTGCTACTAATCTAATAATATTACTTTGCTGCTGCTACTAATCTAGTAATATTACTTTGCTGCTGCTTCTATTACTATTACTATTACTTCTACTTCATTGTCCATTATCTGCTTCTCAGTAAATTGACTTTTTTTCGGTGAGCAGCAGATGAACGCAACTTAACATTAAAAAATGAAATAAAATTATTAGTGACACTAAGAAGTAGACGATAAACTTGATTAGATTCTAATATTTAGACATTTCTCGTTATCTCAATTTCGTTATGCAAGAAAAAGATTTTTCTAAATCCCATCAGTTCCTATCGAAAAACAAGAAATTTTAAAAGTTTTTTTTTTTAATTTTTGGTACTCTCAAATCTATGGCCCTAGCACAAAAGTTAATCTGACCAATGGGAACCATTGCCACGTTATCAACTAGTGTTGGTTTACTGACAGGAAAACAATATAATTTATGAAAGCTTTTTTTTTGTCACAGAGAGGATGAAACACTGTCTTTTATTTAAACTTCCAACGCATACCTTGTAGGTAAGGCTTGGTTGAGATCATTGATTTTTTTCAATCGACTTGCGGCCAGATAATAAACATATCTTACTCGGATGAATTCAACATTAACAAAATGAACAACAGTAGGCTAAGCAAGGCACAATAAAAATATGAGAAATGACCTCATAAACAACATCAACAACATTTCAACAATAGAAATAGCAGCAACAAAGATAATAGCAACGCTACAGCAACTGCGAAGCCACATGAATTCATTCCATTTTGCTTGCCTCATAGGAAACTCTATAGGAGCCATGAAGTATACGTAAAATAATTCTTTGATTCATCAATATACGGCAAGACGTTCACCTTATGAAATCACAAAGTGTTCAAAAGACATAAACCCTCTCTTTCCATTGTCTCTGTGGTATTGATGCATCATCTATAACTTATCTTGATTATATCAATGTTTTCTTTTACATATGTTGATAACCCCAGCCCATGCGCAGCGTATGTTTGAATAATCAGATCCCCCAACGCTAACATTATTTTATCAATATAATCATACTACAAACGCCCCTCTTTTTAGGCCACAGCTTCGCCGATAGATTTTGCTGTGAGCATATTTTTAAGATATTATTGGTACACGCGACCAATATGATATTTACGTTACAGTAGGCCGAGCGCCAGCTGTTGTGTCGCCGACCTTATGGCTTTTCCAGCGCACTAGGAATAAACTATGGTCCATTTGGTGAGGGATAGGAAATAATTAGCAATGTTAGCCTACGAGGCACATTTAACATTTTTATGGATTTTTGCGTTGAGACAACCTCCAGATTTTTGTTCTAATGTATTAGAAAGCAAATAAAAATAATTGGTATCAATTGTTCGTGGCGAACTGTCACAGATATTAGAGAGAACCACATGAATCAATAAATTTGAAGCATGTAATGTATGAATGCACCGCTTTATTACCCGCATTCAGCGACTGTCACATTTTCACATTTGCAGAAACATGTTTTTACCCAATTTTTACATAAATTCGATATTCAATACAGTTCGCAATGACTTCGTTATTTCAACAGTTTCAATGCACAGTGTGTGAAGTGAAATAGTGGGATATATATGTATCAAGAAAATTCAAGTGGCTATAACAAGTTTTGTCTTTTTTTTATATGGAAACGCTAAAGAGGGGGAAAAATCAGAATATAGACATAGGCTCATCTTCTTTGCTAAAATGAAGCTTGTACCCTTCTGATCCGAGAGTATCCAGCCATCACTTTCTGTCTACGAGATGAACACAGTCGCTTCGGAAAAACCCCGTACACCCTAAACCGGAAATAGAAACCGCTTCAGATTGCGCCTGCGGGCAGGGACTTAAATATGCTCAGCACGTCCTAAATTGTCCTTCAGAATACTTTGCGGGGATCTTTGGGGGAAAGCTGAAAACAATAACATCCAGTAACCATAAATAGAAAATAAAAAAGTGAGCAACAAACGAATATATAGACTGAGAAAAAGAAGAAGAAGTAGAAGACGAAGAAGAAGAAGAAGAAGAAGAAGAAGAAGAAGAAGAAGAAGAAGAAGAAGAAGAAGAAGAAGAAGAAGAAGAAGAAGAAGAAGAAGAAGAAGAAGAAGAAGACGAAGACGAAGACGAAGAAGAAGAAGAAGAAGAAGAAGAAGAAGAAGAAGAAGAAGAAGAAGAAGAAGAAGAAGAAGAAGAAGAAGAAGAAGAAGAAGAAGAAGATGATGATGATGATGATGATGATGATTATGATAATTATGATAATAATGATGATGATGCTGATGATGATGATGATGATGATGATGATGATGATGATGATGATGATGATGATGATGATGATAATGTTTATTGTGAATGAGAAATAAGAGATTGAGGAGACGACGAAAGAATAAGAAAATCTCATGATTATTTGGAAAAGGTAGAAAATGAAATTAAAAAAAAAATTTCTACCTTAACATTGATGATGTTGGAAGGACTGGTGAGGAACAATTCAGAGAGAACATTGAAAAAGACCATGTGTGTCTATATGGAAAAGATGAGGATTTGGAGCAGCAGAAAATAAGTGTTAAAGTATTTGTTATTATCAACGGAAAGATAATGGGCCAAAAAGATTTGAGATACTGACATTGCAATATAGACAAATAAAAAAACTTTAATTGCACGTAAATGACATGAGCAGCACATGAAATCTGGCCAACTACACAGTATTATCTCACAGGCGTCAATATTCTTAAATCAATATCCTATTGAGTTGCAAACATTTTCCTAGTTTGCCCTGTGGTTACATTAATCATCAAGGAAACATGTCAGCCCATTGCGCTATTTTTACACTAAAGGAAGTTCTCAACGTGGCCGTCGATACTGGAAAGCGGAAAGGTTATTGAGATTCCGACATGTCAAAATTTCACAAATATTTACAATAAAGATAACCACGATTTTCAATCTCCAACTGAAATTGAGGTTGTTTCATCAACCCTAAAGCTGTTATTTTAAACTTAATTTCACTCCTAATTGTTGCGTTTCGATTGTTTTGTACACAATTAAGGAAAAAAATACATGAAAACACAACGAAAGGTTTATAATCAAGGGCGCAATTTCACAAATATTTACAATGAAAATAACCACGATTTTCAATCTCCAACTGAAATGGAGGTTGTTTCATCAACCCTAAAGCTGTTATTTTAAACTTAATTTCACTCCTAATTGTTGCGTTTCGATTGTTTTGTACACAATTAAGGAAAAAAAATACATGAAAACACAACGAAAGGTTTATAATCAAGGGCGCAACGGAGATTGTAAGAAATAGGCTCAATCTCTTCTCTCCTGTTCACTTTGTGTCTAACATTTTAACGACATAAACGTGCAAAGTAACTGCTGCTGCTACTAATGATGCTACAACAACGACTACGACTACTACTACTACTACTACTACTACTACTACTACTACTACTACTACTACTACTACTACTACTACTACTACTACTACTACTACTACTACTACTACTACTACTACTACTACTACTACTACTACTACTACTACTACTACTACTACTACTACTACTACTACTACTACTACTACTACTACTACTGAGGGAAATAGTTTTATCAAATAACAGAACAAGCGCAAAGGTTATAGTTCTTTTTTTTTGGTTGTTGTTTGACAATATTTTATTTCTGTCTGTATAAAAAAGAGAGTTATTAGAAAAAATGCGAGATGTTAACCACACACAGTAACACCATATTGCAAAGGCAAAGATATCTAACACATCATTGGATCCCCCTACACGGGAAAAATGAAGATCCAATGAAGCCAGAAACATTCACATTCCAAACGAGCCTGGAATCTTAGTCAAAAATCTTTTTGCAGATCTTAAAGCAAAATATATGCTCCGATTAGTCCACACGTTTACCGGCTCAGGAGAAGGAGGAGGTAGGAAGGCTGGTTTAGCATGACTGTGGACAAAACTTCAAGAATGTTATATAGAATGGAGAGAGAAAGAGAGAAAGAGAGAGAGAAAGAGAGAAAGAGAGAGAGAGAGAGAGAGAGAGAGAGAGAGAGAGAGAGAGAGAGAGAGAGAGAGAGAGAGAGGGGGAGGGAGAGAGAGCACTAGTTAGTATTTTATTCATGCTTACCTTCATCTTACATTCTTGATAGGCAGACAAAATACAGCGACAAAAGTTAATATCAAAACAAAAGCAACAAAGCACAGCGAGTGTCCCGAGGAATGTTTCATTAATATTCCATCTGTTGCTAGCAATGAGTCATATACTAACAGATACACGCACGTGATAAGAGAAATGAACCAGATTGTATACTGACTGAATTTGCATAAAACTATCTGGTTGACTTTGTGATTTGACTCAGATAATTTTAAATCAGTCTGTTCCTAAACCGCAGGACTCAGAATGCTTAGTCTACTGTTTAGGTTTTTTTTAAAGTCTGTTATACAAATATATTTAAAGATATTTTACACTGATCATACTCTTAATTAAAAAATGCTGTAGGTAGGCCTATAAGTACGATTAATTATACGGTACTAAACTTGGAAAAATAATTTTGCTCTGGAATTTTTATTGTTCTAATTTTGTTTACAAATGTGCGTTTTTCAAAACGTACATGAAACAAGCCTCGCTCAGTTTTTGCAATTTTAATAGTCAAACCCCAAACAGACACAGTCATTATTTTTTTTTCCGAATACGGAAAATGCAGCTTACTACAGCTAATTCAAGCATAAAGCAAACATCTTTTTATTCGTAACGTTTTCTCAGTATACCTCGAAAGAATCCTTTGTGTTCTTGCTCAATCGAGAGACCCAACCAGTTTCACTGAAGAATGCGACATTAATTTATTTCATTTTGAATTTGACGTCGGTCCCGATCATGGGAAAGATTTCGGTATCTCGACGAGGATGTTTGTCCTACACGCCCTTTTCGATGAGCAGCAGGGAACACCATCCATCTCATGCCTGTCGCGCAGGACATTGAATGATGAACGCCGCTCCGATTTATCTCTCGATGTCGAACATTTTTCGTTGGTTTGGTCATCAAGCCGTCCATCTTTGAGTTTGATGGCTCATGACTGTTTTTCGCTCCGCCTAAGCCTGATTTGATTTGCCAGAGAATCTCAGAAATCATCTCTAATTGTGAAGGATCTATATCAAAGAAAAAAAGAATATAGAAAAAAGAACTAAAAACAAACAAACAAAATAAAACAAAAAATCTGTGTTAGTCCTTAGCGTCTTAACCTTTGTATGCTCTACTCTTTCCTCTCCTTTATGTATTCATTTCAGTGTAGTCTTGAGATTCCGAAACTTCCTGGACTAAGTTGAATTTCCTTAACAGATTGACTACACTCTGTGATCCTCAGGTTGTCTCAACTATAGCTCTGCACTGATAATCATCACAGTATGCAGGTGGTGTACAGCGGGGGTTCTAACACCCCGACCCCTTCCCCTCGACTCCAGCGGAAGACCGGCTACGGCCGGCCAGTGATGCCTGGCTACATGACCCATGTCCACCCCCAGATTCTGGTCCAGAGGTCTCGGGAGAAGCTTACAGAGGGAGACACAACCCTCAGAGACTCCATACCTGCAATGAGCAAAGGCGTGGCTGTCCTGTGTCTGGTGCTGAACATCATTATTCCAGGCTCAGGTATGCTTATCCGTCTGCTTCTTGTTCTAAACGGTCAACATACTGTTAATGAAAAGGAAATAAAAAGAAACCCATCTCTATTTGGTTTAACTAGTCTTTTCAAAGATAGCCCATTGTTTACGAACCTGCAACGTAATACTCACGTTTATGTAAACAGTACATCATACTTGTTTTGTATCAAACTAAGTCCTACAGGTATTGGTATGAATGTCGGTGATTTTGAAAAAAAAGATTTGAATGCTTTGAAATTTCCATTATTATGAAGTCTAATAAAAAAGAAAACCCTGAAAAGTCAACAATGGGACACATCAAAATTACAATGAATTTTTTTTTACTTTAGAACGTCAGTAAATTGAAGAAAAAAAAAGGGATTCAACATTTGAATGATTGTTGAAAAGTTCCTAGAGGTGCAAGAGGATGTCCCGGCCGTCTGTATCGATAAATCGAAAGTGCTCCTAGAATGTCTAAAAAGAACAAACACAGACGAGGGTAACTTTTATTTGATCAGTTGAAAGTTTCTCTTGACAACAAATCACAAAACTAAAACTTTGAAACCTGAAATCTGAGCATCTTAGAAATAAAGGTGTGGACATATTTCAGCCCTTATCATACAATGCACAGAGGACATTTATGGCACCTAGAGAAAATATCTAGCATCAAAGGAGTAAGATAAAACATATAAAATAGCCAATTGTGCTGAATCCACTAAAATATGTTAAGAACATGATATTTTTAGTCTACCATCGTTGCATCAAAGGAGTATGGCAAAATATCAACAATCTAAGAAATGCACGTAATATCGCACTGCTAGCGGAAAACAAAGACATCCTTCAAAGGGCAGTAGACATTGTCCTCCCCCTCCTAAAAAAGGTAAAAACAAAACTAGAATAAAGAGCAACACTGAAAAACAAATGTCTTCTTCAAAACGGCAAAACACCCAAACAATTAATATTTGCATAATATAATACAAAAAAAGGATAGAACAGGTTCAAATTTTTACATAACAGCTGAGTGCTGTCTTACCAAAAGATGGCAGAGTTGAAAAAGAAGTAAGGAGAAGGACTGGAATTTCATAATATGTCTAAAACAATCAATCGTGCTGATATTCGAAAAAAAAATTACGTCAAGAACAGGTTATTTTTTAGTCTAACCTCCTATATGCGTATAAAAGCGTTGTCCATGTCAAACATGAATAAAAAAATATCAGCATTCGAGATGTGGATATACCGTCCTATAAGTCTAGAGGAGAGAAACAAGCTGAAAGCAATCACCCAGGACTACATTAGAAGAGTCACAAAGAACTGTAAATAGGTTGATTAACACACAAATGAGTGGTGAATCCCGACCTACAACCTCAATGACTAATTGATAGGTTGTTGTTTCGAAAATTATTTTTATTGTCATAAATTTTTCATTATTATTATTATTGTCATTGTTGTTCTTCTTCTTCTTTGTCTTTTTGGTCTTGTTCTTGTTCTTGTTCTTCTTGTTCTTCTTGATCTTGTTCTTGTTGTTGTTGGTGGTGGTGGTGGTCTTCTTCTTCTTCTTCTTCTTCTTCTTCTTCTTCTTCTTCTTCTTCTTCTTGATCTTGTTCTTGTTGTTGGTGGTGGTGGTCTTCTTCTTCTTCTTCTTCTTCTTCTTCTTCTTCTTCTTCTTCTTCTTCTTCTTTATCTTCTTCTTCTTCTTCTTCTTCTTCTTCTTAATTATCATGAATTCGTCTTCTTTTTAATGTTGTTGTTTTTGTTATTAAAACTTTTTTTGTGATTCTTCTTCTCATTCTTCAAAATTTTTAGGATGATGAAAATTTTTTACTAATTTAGAGTATGTATTCCTATTTTTTCTTCTCCAACATCAGCAGCAACAACAAAATAACAACAACAACGACAACAACAAAAACTACTATACTATCACTACTACTACTACTACTACTACTACTACTACTACTACTACTACTACTACTACTACTACTACTACTACTACTACTACTACTACTATTACTACTACCACTACTACCACTACTACTACTACTACTACTACTACTACTACTACTACTACTACTACTACTACTACTACTACTACTACTAATACTAAGGATTATAAGAGCTAGATATTTAAGTAATGCTCAGCAGTGATTATGATAAGGCTTTATGTCAAAATGACCGAAAAATGAGAATATAGCTCAAACTAATATAATACGCTACTACGCTCCCTTAAAAGAGGTATTCGTTGCGAAGGTATTTACTAAGCCTCCCTGGGTGACTTTCAATCTTGTTTTTGTGAAGATCAAAATCGCACCAAAGACAACTATTGAATCCAGAAGCACCTACACTTGCCATTGGAAACACAAATATCTAGGATGCACGATAACAATATTTTTGTTTCAAGTATTTATCAAGCACAATTTCAAGTTTTCATCTAGAGGAGGCAAACCACTTAGTTATAAGTAAGGATTATAAGAGCAATTTCATTTAAAGCCTTATTCTATTCACTGCTGAACACTGCCTAAATATTTAGCTCTTATAATACTTACTTATAATTAATCCAGCCTCCTCTAGATCTAAATCTACTACTACTACTACTACTACTACTACTACTACTACTACTACTACTACTACTACTACTACTACTACTACTACTACTACTACTACTACTACTACTACTACTACTACTACTACTACTACTACTACTACTACTACTACTACTACTACTACTACTACTACTACTGCTGCTGCTGCTGCTGCTGCTGCAACTACTACTACTACTACTACTACTACTACTACTACTACTACTACTACTACTACTACTACTACTACTACTACTACTACTACTACTACTACTACTACTACGATAATGGAAAGCGGTTTTTCTTTGTTATTATTTATTGACCTTTTTTTCATACCTGCCAAACCTTTCAATGGGTAGACGGTTTCAGCCCACTCACTTGCAAAACAGTTTTTAATTCTTATTTAATGATAATGTATACGATCAATATCAGATCATTCACCTAGCTCAAACCGTTTTACATACAGCCTCATAGCAACAGGTGTTTCTCTTTATTGGACTAAGGCATACTAATAGAGTTTCTAAAAAAATTACGCTTTACAAAACAAAAAAAAAAGAAAGACAACCAAAAGCAACAACAAAAAAGCAAACAAAAAGAAAAAACAAAAAAAGGAACAAAAAACTCAAACAATAAAAGCACCTCAATATCAATTTTATGATTTTGAAGAAAGAGAGAAAAAGAATAAAATAAATAATGATAATGCCATTATATTGGAGATAATAATAACAATAATAATAATAATAATAATAATAATAATAATAATAATAATAATAATAATAATAATAATAATAATAATAATAATAATAATAATAATAATAATAATAACAACAACAATAACAATAACAATGACAACAACAACAATAATAATAATAATAATAATAATAATAATAATAATAATAATAATAATAATAATAATAATAATAATAATAATAATAATAATAAAAAGTAATAATAATAATAATAATAATAATAATAATCTTTTTAATACGTTTCAATCTACATACAAGACTCTACTTTTGGAGGGTATATATAAACAAATATACATATATATAATATATATATATATAATATATATATATATATATATATATACCCACACACACTCACATATACATACACAAAGACAGTGAAAGAGGGAAAAAATTAATTTAAAAAAGACAGTCAATCAGAGGCAGATAAAAATCGACAAGGTCGTTGAGGAAAGTAGAAGAAAGATAAAGATATCAATTTATAACGAGGAACGGAACGAAAAAGTGTTTGAGACAGCGAAAGACAGATATATCGATGCATAACTATGTTAGATAGTTAGATAGATAAGTAAATAGATAGATGCATACATTCACATAGAAAGAAATAGAGATAGAGAGAGAGGGAGAAAGAGAAAAAGTGTGAGAGAGAGAGAGAGAGAGAGAGAGAGAGAGAGAGAGAGAGAGAGAGAGAGAGAGAGAGAGAGAGAGAGTGCACGGAAAAGCTGGGGTGAAGGGTTAAGGGATGAAGGGTTAAGATTTTCCTTCCTAGATTCTAATCATACATTTTTAAAACTTACTTTTGATAATTTTTCTGTTTTATAATTAATTTTTTTTTTCATAAATAGTTTGAAATTCTTAAGAAAGTGCAAAAGAGAACTGGCAACAGGCATTAACGTAGCACAAATTTTATTGATCAATGAAAAATATATTCATGCGCTAGAAAATGTAAACAGTAACGAAGCACGACCGAAGTGAAAGTATGTTTTTAATTTAATTATAATCTTTTGCAAGCCAGCAGACAGAGAAAAAGGTTGATTTCAATTCATGTTTCAAAAACTAAAATTTTAAAGTGGCTATTTGAATTTATGACACGCATTCATATTTTCTAGATGACATGAGTTACATTCGTTGTTGTATATTATCCATAGTAGGTGAATGTTTCGATGAAGCGTGTTCTATAAAAGCGTGTCATTTTTTTGCTCACGTCTTTTAATAAATACAAAAACTCGCAAAACAAAAAACAAAAACCAAATCGGATGCATTCATTCAACGTCATTCCGTCTAACGAAAGACACTAATCGGGACCTGTCACGAAAATCGCAATATGACAGGAGTCATAAGTATCTATTGCTATACTCATGTCACTTTCATACACTCCTTAGCTAAAATTGTTCTAAGCATCATAACATCAACCACTATTATGATTTGTGATGTGATTCACATGGCAATTATAATAGCCCAGCATTCCAAAAAGTCTCTTTTTCAATCTCTTTCTTTGATTCTCTCTGTCTAGGCGTCTCGGAGTATCTGTTCTATATACCTTTCTTTGTTTTCTCTGTCTGCTAATGTCCGTCTTCTTTCGTGAGTATTCTCATCTCTGATTCTGTCTGCTAGTCTCTTTCTGTCGCTTTTTCTCTTCATCTCCCTCCTACCTCCCCCCTCCCCCCCCCCCCTTTTTCCCTCTCTCTCTGTTCCTATACACACACACACTCTCTCTCTCTGAGTTACTATACTCTCTCTCTCTCTCTCTCTCTCTCTCTCTCTCTCTCTCTCTCTCCCTCCAATTATGTTAATTGATTTGCTTCTCTGCAGTCCCCGAACCACGATATCACCATTTGCCACAAAGCTGGTTTTTATTAATTGCACAATCAATCAATCAATCATCGAATCCATCATCTGCAGGGACATTAACGTCAGGCCTCTCCGTGCTCTGCTGCTCCCAGGTGCGACCCAAGCAGGACTCCAAGCGCCACTGTATCTGGGTGAACGCTGGTGTGGCTCTTCTCCAGTTCCTCTTGACCTTCCTCTTCCTGCTTGGCTGGATCTGGAGCATCACCTGGGGCTTGGCGTTTCTGGCTGTCTCGAGTAAGATTCTTTAGTGCGATTTTTTGTCCTTATCCCTCTATGCCTTTTTTCATGTTCTTAGGCTACAATGTTTCATTTCAAGAAAGCTCTCCATATATTTGATTGTTGCAAATAAGTTTTTTGTTTCCAAGAATATAATTGAAAAAAAAAATTTACATCCCACTACTATCAGTTTCTATTTTACTTGTACTATTAACCTCATTGACCTAAATTTGGTATTTAGTCATTTATGTCATTAAGATTGAGCTTGTCAGATCAGGCGTGAAGGAGGAGACAGAGTTAAAGCCTATATGGTTTCAGTTATCATGTATTTTCAATTAAAATACTTGTCAAACATTCACCTCTCTTTGTGTTTTTTTCCTTATCAGTAAGGCATACACTGAGAACACTACAATAAAATGATAAATATTTGTACTTTTTCTCTGTTGGTTTAATAGAACAGTTTTACTACAGAGACAGAGAGAGGCTCTCTGGCGCAGATGGAGGTGATACTAAAGGTCACCCTAAAGGTCACCACGAGCGCTACGCCGGAACATTGCACTCTTTACAGCAGCATGGACACTCCCTCACGGGGAGCCGAGCCAGTAGCTGTAACAGTCTAAACAGAATCGCTACAGACAACGCAAGAGCAGCGCACGAAAAAGACTCTCACTACCAACACAACCACCCCCATAACCACGGAGATCATCATCATCATCATCATCATCATCATCATCATCATCACCAGCACCCACAAGCTCAGCGCCATAGCAATGGTGGGAGAAAATCCCCTTGTACCACCCATCATGATGGAAACAAGCAGCAACACAATTCAAGACAAGTGGATCATCACCATCGTCACCAACATCCTCATCCTGACGTTCATAATCACGAACAAAATTCACATTGTCATCGTAATAACCACTATAAACAAGAGAAGTCAAAGGTCAACAAACGTGTCTGTCGTGATGAAGATGCCTATGACGATGTCGCCGTGGTACCAGCCGACGAGCCTGCACAAGAATCAGAAGCTCTTTGCACAGATGGACAGAACCAGAGTGGCTCATCTGCCACACCTGTAACAGAAAATACTAATAAAGCTGGTGTCTCGAAAGGAACCGAACAGCTGACAAGCAATGCTAAAGCTGTTGGTAAGACTCTTACTGAAGGAAATCGAGATGAATTCGGTGCTTCTCCCATCGCCACTCTACCGAACTCCGTTGCTGGAGCTTCTGAAAGCACGAGTATCGCTACACCTGTACTCTCAATTCCTGTCGCGCCATACTCTCACCCGCAGAAACGGCACATTAATGACCACGTAGCCTTACAGCCAATCATAACTTTGCAGCGGGTGCCAGAACACAGCACAAACGTACGCCCAGATGGAGCACCGTATACCAGGGGGCCCCAGAATCAGGCACCGGATGAGAAAGTCATGCGGGCAAGAACTCGCCATGAGAAGATGTTGCAACGCAAAATGAGCGACAATGACTTGTCCCCATTCGAGTTGACCAATCAACAGTTAGCGGCCATCATTATTCACGACTTGCCGGTTCAGGCCTCTGCTCCTGCTGTTAGCACACAAGATCAGTCTGTGATAGAAGGCTTGCCGAAGTGCTGATAGCATTGTTTTTTAACATTATTTTATCAAAAAAAATATTTACAGTTTAATTCAAACTATTAGCTGATATAAAATGCCTTTAAGTGTCTGTACACAAACTGATAATAATGTGCTTTTTTCCCACTTTTGAAGTGGCAAATTATCACTAAAGCACAATGGTTTTTATTCAATTCCTAAGAGTAGTTTGTGAGGTTCATAAATGTTATTTACTTGCTTGAACTCTAAATGTAGCTTCATTTATAGAAAGGTTCTTTGTGATCACGTATGATTTCAGACTGCTGGAAAAGGATGCTAATTAACAAAGTCAATGAATTCATTAAAATTCACTAGAACATCTTAGAAACGAAATTTTGGGTAAGATAACAGTCTTGACTAGCCAGAATCCGAAAAACGAATAAGCAGAACACAGTTTACATAATGAGTTTCTGTTTCATTTTTCCATGCTTTATCGTATGCTTCTATCCAAATTTGATTATTGTAATGGTTTATTGGCATATCCTCCTAAAGGCATTATCTACTGATTTCAACTGGTCCAGAACATTGCAGCCAGGTTAATTAGGAAATCAAAGAAACGCGATCACATTGACCCTGCTCACCATCACTTACATTGGTTGCCTGGTTACCTGTTAAGAAACGCCTTATTTACAAAGTGTGCATGATTTGTTATAAAAGTAAATGTCTTCATCAGATGGTGCCACCTGATCTCTCTATTTGTTTCAAAATATTATGTACCTCCAAGACATCTTTATCATCACCATAAAATACTCACTAATTATCATTTTTTTTAAAGTAAGATCGTTTTACTATCGCTGTTTTTTTTTTGTTTCTTTAAAAAATATAAGGCATCATCGAAGCCTTTTAGAACTTATCTTCAAACATTCCTCCCTCTAAAAAGTTTTATTTGTTACTGAAATCGAAAAAAAAATTATTTAAAAAAGTATAATGATTTAATTTGTTGAGGAAACTTCTCTGTTATGAAATGGTATTAGAATGATTCTGTGACAAATTGACATAAACAAATTTGATTATTTCCTGTTTAGGGCTAGAGGGTTGATGTCCTAATCATGGTCGTCACGATAGTTCTTAAGTTCATTGAAAGATTAGATGAAAGTTATTGCAAAAGGCTTTTCATGAAAAAGCCTTTATTTGCCCCTTTTCTTAGATTTTTTGAAAATGGCGTGCTATGCATTGTTTTACGGAGCTCTTCATGGTGAAGCTTCATTCTTGAACAGCGCCTAGAAAAAAAAAGTGATCACGAATGGGTTGGAAAAAATAGACGCAAATGCAATAAAGTGAAAGATGAAATGACTTGAAATTTAGCAGATAGTACATTAGTGACAGTCTTCACTGTTTCTAATATTATTATTACCATCATTATTAATATTATTATTATTATTATTATTATTATTATTATTATTATTATTATTATTATTATTATTATTATTATTATTATTATTATTATTATTATTATTGTTGTTGTTGTTGTTGTTGTTGTTGTTGTTGTTGTTGTTGTTGTGTTTTTTTAATGAAGTTATTAACTTAACTTTGTCATGTCAAAGGCATTGCTGACCTTGCAAAGCAAGACTTTCTCCTAAATTTTCATCATTTTTTTTCAACAGCCATAACGACGTGATATATTTGTATTCTTCTTTCTGTTGCTAATTAATAAACTACAGTTTTCCTACAGAATTACTTTAACCTCTGACGACTCCTGACAAATGATAACAATAAACTGCTGAACATGCTATTCCTTTTCAAGAAGTCTTGCACTATCAACTCCCATTATATCTTTAAATTTTAGCATAAACTGAAAAACATCAAGATTTCGTCACGCATTGAGTGTAATGACTTTTTAATAATGTGAAAACAAAAGTTAAATATCCTGTTGTGAGAACATTGAGAGCGGCTGCTAAAGAATAAGAGTTCTAGGATTGAAATCGATACTAACTTTATCGAAGAGAAAGCTGCATTGTAAGTGACCAGAGAAGATAGAATGAGGATGGATTAAGAGGGGGGGGGGGGGGGGAGAGATAAGGCGTATCGCATTCCCCGCACTGATAGGTAATTCTGATTTTAATTAACAGAGTGCACCAGTTTTTTAATAATTCAATTAAATCTTGGAGAAGCAGTGATTTCCTATTACCTTTTTTATTCTCATGACTTGTAAAGTCCAATAGAAGTAATTAGTTAACCTTGGCAAAGAAAAATAATTCATAACACGCTTTAGGTAATTTTTGCTCAACTTATTCCTATACCAATGTTATAGTATTTTGGTCGGTTATGATATTCACATCAATAGGATTTCTTGAATTGTAGCCCTCACCAAAAGATCAATTAGATATGGTCACTTTAACCTGTGGTTTCTTGGAGCTGCTAGACTGTATTGATCTGAACTGAACCTTTAATGTAGGCCCGGTTCATGAGCAATCCGGGCGAGTGGAACAGTTTAATGACGATTGAAAAAAATACTCAAAAGACCGCACCCGTTAGCATGAAATAAAGTAGTTAAAGATTACTTGATATTGACATGGACAAGTGCTAATAGAGTGCCATATAATAAGTTAACTTTATCTTTGCAGAACTTGAAATTTTATAATTTCTTTTGTTATCAGTAAAGGAATCAATAAATCTATTTTTCTCTGTAAGAGTAAAAAAAATATAAAAAAAAGTATTTGCAAATGATTTCTGACGCTTAATAGAGACATATTATAAAGGAAATAAACTAACTTCATTGTATTTGTTATACCATGATTATTTAGTGTTCTTCAACCCCCCCCCCCCAAACACACACACACTCTCAAAACTTGACCTTTCTCTGTAATTCATGGCTCAAAATGGTTATTTTAGTGACAATAATTTTATTCCATTGTTCAGCTGGCGGTTTTAAGGCTTTTTTTTTTTTATTTATTAAAACCATGGCAAAAAATTCAAAATTTCTAAAAAGAAACGTCTCAATCCATTATGATTATTTTGTACTTCGGAGTTCGTCATCCTTGCTGCGGGCGTCCAGTGGAGGAGACATTTAGAGCTGGCCTTAGATCAGGACATGTTAAAGCATCTTTCCGTGATTTCTTATATCGATCTCGACCTTTCCACGCATTGTTTCTTGCCCCAGTAATTGTGCTTGCCTCTTAGTCTTATTGATTTGGTCGCTTGGCTTAAAAGCAACAGAACACACTATTAATCCGGTCCGTTTTTTTTTCTTTTAAATTCATCAAAACTAAAAACCTGGATTGTAAAGAGGTGAACAGCGGCGGCGTGCGATAAGTACGAAAAACCATTTTTACCGTTTATGAATATACATACACACATTATACACTATATAAAAATGTGATAATGAAACAGTTGAACCGAAAGCTGCTCATTTAAGGGGAAGTTTTTTTAATTTCTTAATAGGGTCATAAATATATTTCTATCTACTATAACACTATTCTTTTACATTCACCTATCGCAGCATTACTTTCTTTCTGAATGCTTTTTTAATCGTACAAATCATTTCTACTCTGAGAATATATTGAATATTGAGCGTATGTACATGCATTGAAATCTTTATTTTCCTGCTATCTATTTTTCACACCATCTTTCCACATTGCATTTGCCTGCTGTTCAAAAAGCTTTTATTGTTTAATTTGAACTTTACCCCCATTATATTGAAAAAAAGAGTGCACTGAAATAAAAGCCTTTTATTTTCTTCATGACGAATGTTCTTTTCTGCCGCTAATGACGGAGACTCTTCCTCTAGATAGCTTGCAGGAATGTTAAAAGATGTGAAACTTTTGATTGTCTTTCTTCTGGAGTTGATAACGATGGTGATAATCCTTTGCTGGTATAGACTCTTCATAATAAAATGTAAAAACAAAATCTGATTGCTTCAATTTCAAAATGCATCTAGCATTATATTATTTAATTATTATGCGTGGATAAGTTAAATTCAAAACCCAAGAGATCTTGATTGTGAGAATAAAATCTTAGCTTATATTTCTTGTCCGACATTTTTTTTACTTAGAAGCAGTCTAAATTTTCTATTGAATTTCTTGTTAATATATGTAATAGAGCATCCTGTCCATTAGACTTTATCCTCAATTTTCTATTTCTCTAATAGGAACTTCAGAGACCTGCCACATACTTAATTTTTCAAGATTCTAATACTTCGTTTAATCAGTTTTACCCAGTGATTGTTTGTAGGCTCAAATTACCTACATAACTATTTTATCCGATACCCTGACTCACAACCCCACTTAGTAGCTTTATCTGTCTTCAGCTCAACACAGAATTGTCTCCTTTAGCATGACGACTTGAAAGCAGCTGTCTATTTCGAATAGTTTTCCGATTACAATTCTGCGATAAATTTTAGATAGTCACAGATTTTATTCGAATGAGAGAATTTTGCAGCAGAAATAAAAATTCATGTTTGATTAATATAATTAATTAAGAACAACTGGCAAGTAAATAAGATTATTATTCGGCGTAGAGAGTACCAGTACTTCAAACCAATGTGATTAGTTTATTTGAAGAGATGTAAGGTTGTTATAGATAAAAAGCCAATTATCACAGTTTCAGCTTTTTCCCCATAGAATTTTCAAAACCTCCCCATGTTTGCTTCGTTGCTCTTTCCGATAATCGAAACTTATGACAGGATTGAAAGAAGAGATATTGATTTGAGGGTTTGAGATTAATTTTATTTCGGGCTGCGTTTCGAATCCTTCGCTTCTCAAAATGAGTTCAATTTTATAGCATTGTTTCTGGCTTTTTAGACATGATTAAGAAGTGTCTTTGCCAATGCAAGGCTTTTGATATACTGACAGATATGTAGGAGTTAACAAAACGGTATTGGCGGTGACATGAACTATACGAGATTATTTATAAATGTAAGATCAAAAGTGAGATGACAACATGATGTTACCTTTGTGAGGAGTTTAATTATCCCTACATTATAACGGATCGTTCCAACACCAGAAAGGGTCTAAACGAAGGTACATGTATATCATTGATGTTTAGTTGCTCATTATTTTTCAGGTTATGGACTTAAATACTGTCCAGAATTCCATGATCTTTTTGCACTGTAATAAGGTCAAGAAAAGGTAGAAAATGGCTCAAATAGACTATTTTAAGCTATTGCGACAGCTGAGTATACAAAATTGTAAAGTGCATTTTGGTCACAATGAAAGAAACAAATAGCAGCCATAACTATCACATTCAAAAGATGAACAATCACACAAATAAACAAAGATTCTCAATACAAACAATCATAAACTGATGTTGATACCACGAACAGCAACACTGAAGACCTATGAAATAGTTATTTTGTATGAAGAAAAGGATGAAGATAGTAACAATGATAGCTTTGATAATAACGATTATAGAATCACCAGCCCAAACAAGATGTTAGGATTTTGCGCTATATTGCAAAGTGTCACCATTGTTAAATGAACGTTCATCGAAACTTTTGCATCATTGATTTTCTAAATCATTAATTTTTTTTCTTCTCAAAAGCAGCGTTTGAGTGATACAAGTTGAACATTCATATGTTTTTTTTGTTGTTGTTTTTTTTACATTTTATCAACTAACTGGCATTTCGAGATTGGTTGTACTATTGATACTTAGTTTTTACCTTTGAAGTGACTTTTCGGAGCCATCCTTGAAGAAACGAAAACGTAAAACGCTAAACACAGTAAGGTGAAAGTATTTTCATGTTATGGTACATTCAGATTTTATGGTCTGGGAAATCTTCAAAGTAAGGCATAGAGTTCGGGTATTGGCAAATGTCTTCTGTAATAGCAAAAACAAGGATAATGATTATGATGGTGAGGAAGATGATGATGATGAGGATGATAATATGAGGATAATAATGTTGTTAATGATGATGGTGATGATGATTTTTATCATGGTGCTTAGGAAGAGGAGGAAAACTACACTGATCATAATAATGGTGCTGCTGCCTAATGATGATGAAAATCATGAATACATTTGTTGTAATAATGATTGTAATTAAGATGATAATTATGATGATGGTCATAATAATAATAATAATAATAATAATAATAATAATAATAATAATAATAATAATAATAATAATAATAATAATAATAATAATAATAATAATAATAATAATAATAATAATAATAATAATGATAATAATACAAATAATAATGATGATGATGACGATGATGATGATGATAATGATGATGGTGATGATAATGTTTAAGATAGCGATAGTGATAATGATGATAAGAATGAAAATAGGAAACTTTCAAGAAAATTTTACCAAGCAAGTTTATGTGTGAATAGTTTAAAGACGCAACAGGATTTATTGAAAGGGCATCTAGCAAAGCAAAAGAAAATCAATCAATGGGCTTGCAAAATATAAATTTATGTTCTAAAGGGCCAATTTCAACAGAAAACATATAAAAGAGAGTTTTTATGCATCCAGGCACAATATTGTTTGGCCTATCCTCAGCTGAAATCTTCGGAATTTTTTTAGCGTTTGTTTTTATTGCAACCCCGGAAAAAATGACAAAACTGTCATTCGGCAAGGGTGTGCACACAAACAAAATAAGCAAAAAAAAAAAAAAAGTAAAAAAAAAAGAAAAAGAAAAAACGACTACAAAAAAAAAAAATAAATAAAAAATTAAAAAAAATCTAAATTCTAAGAATAAGATACCTGATGAAAATAAACTGATTTCGCTGAACAGACGGTGCAGCAATGCAAAATAAAAAAACAAAAACAAACAAAAAACAAACAAAATACACACAATATAATATCATACTATAGTCTTACCCTTTAACGCTCACTCTTTCACTCTAGAACTTTCTTTCTGATGTTCTCAAGGACAACAAAGTAATTTTCTAACGGGAGCAGTGCTGAAAAATCACTGAGCTAGAACGTTTCATTCTAGTTACAACAAAACTATTCAAATAGTGATAACAGTGAGAATTTGATGATACAACAACTAAATTAACGACGCATGAAATACTAATCATAAAGAAACAGCAGCAAGTGTGTTGAGAAAGAGGAAATCGACAAAACATATACCATAAAAACTCATAAGAATCGTTTGAAATGCGCTAAATTTTTTTCTGCCTTGGCTTCAAGCTCAAGAGAGTTTTCTGAGATCGCCTTACACGTTTTTTTTTTTCTTTTTTGTCTCATGAGCTCTGGATTTCTTTCAAGTTTTATTTTCTTGCTCTTTTCTGATGTAACAATCTGCACCGTAACGCTAGTGTTATGGAGTAAAGAGCCTGCCGCCGCATTCAGAAGCCAATTTAAATTCTAGTCTAAACGAAAAAAAAAAAGGGACAGTTAGAAGCATAAGCCTATATAAACACGTCAAAATTTTAATCTGATCTAACCAATTTGAAGGGATAAAAATCTAAAATCACTATGTGTTATTTATCTTCTCTATCCCGTCCAAATAATAGACATGCTCTACAGTCAAAGAAAATCATACGTTTCTGACTTCGCAAAGGGAAAGATGTTGATCTACTTATATTTAAAAAGGAAAAACCAATAAAAGAAAGGACATGTCCAATAGCTAGAAAAATTCGCTAAGAAATAAAAACTAGAATGTTGATCGACATTTTTCCAACATAAGAAAGAAAATCCAAGGATTACAGCAAAAAAAAAAAAAAAAAAAAAA
>JAWDGP010001522.1:275000-282500 GCA_033675545.1 Elysia crispata
GGAGGCAAATAGAATGTAAACTGTGACACTGCAAAATCGAAATTTTAAAAATATCTTTATTTATTTAGAACCAGTAACCAAGCGTCGTTCAGGAGAAATGACACCATAACAATTGAGCCACAACCGACACTGCACTAACTCAACAATCTTTATTTATCATTAAACATTGAATTATGTACGCAGTATCTACGATCTTCAGCGATCAACGGAGACCATAAGTATACTGTAAACCAGTTCGGACCAATTTTTTTTGTCCTTATAAGTTTGAGGATCAAAACTACACATTCAAATATCAGCCAAATGCATCGACACACTCTCAATCAAAAGAAAAGCTTCAAAACTGTCCCAAACTTGAAAATTCACTGTTTGCTCTGTGTTATTCATGATTGGTCGATTATTATAATTATTATTATTATTATTATTATTATTATTATTATTATTATTATTATTATTATTATTATTATTATTATTATTATTATTATTATTATTATTATTATTATTATTATTATTATTATTATTATTATTATTATTATTATTATTATTATTATTATTATTATTATTATTATTATTATTTTATTATCATCATTAATATTATTTTTTTTAAATATTTCCAATACACACTTTTCATTTCTTTTTGGCAAAATTCGAGGAGCAGAGTTAGCTAAGATTATTGTTTTTTATTGTTTTGATTTGAACCATATTACACACATCACTTTTATATTTACACATCCACAGATCTACCATCACTGGACACCGTCTTCGTATAAGAGGGATATCATCATGGATTTGCTGACCTGTAAAGCCAGCCCAGTAGCTGCTGTCCTTCTGACCGTCTTGACCATCTGCTCCGCCCACGGCGGACACAATGTCCAACATATGCAGCAGCAGCCAACCAGCTTCTCTGACCCAAACGTCATAGGTGACCAATCGTAAGTATTTGCTCGCTATACTGAATACTTACTTCAACTCGTTCCACTTACTTTTTTTATCTTTGTCTTTTAGTTTTTCGTTTGTTCAGCCTCCATGATTTCGTTCATAGTACTTATATTTATTACCTGTGCTATGAAAAAATCGTGTTTTCTTCCCTTATATCTTTCTAAAGTAGCATTCACTGTTTTCCGTAAATCTTTTTTCTCCGCTCCAATTGTTTCTAGAATTTCTTTTGTTTATCTGCTTTTCAGTGGATAAACTTCTTGAGGCTCTACTGAAAATTCTAGACCTATCTACAGCATCTCTTGCTGATCAGCTTGAGGTATTTGCATTAGTGCCCTGCCCACTTAGGCAGCCCTGCCTTTTTTAGCAATGACGAAAAAAAATTAGCAATGGTTCACTTTGTTGTTTACTCCATCAGCATAACACACTCCCTTTATCACAAGCTGATAATCAGGATCACTTTCGTTCAAATTTCCTGACGATGGTATTGAATTTTTAGTTTTTTTATTTTAAAATAAAGTCAATAAATTCCGCGCATTTCTCCCTTTTTGAGCAAAGTGTTATTGATACAACCCAGCTGTTTTGGAAATTGTTTTACAATGCACCAATCAATACGGAGAAAAAACAATGTCTCACAAATTTAGTTGAATAATTCACTTTTTAAGTTTGAGTATTATGAATATTGCAAAAAAAAATGCCAGTATTTTTCCGCCATAGTGTATTAACTGGATGTATAGTTGGAAAGCAGGACAAAAAATTTTTTTTTTTTTTTTCTTCCACAGGCACTTGAAAGAGCACATGCAAGGGGAAGTAAATACAGATAAACCAATGACACCAGAAGAGATGGAATTTCATTACTTCCGGTAAACAGAGATAAAAATTATTTTTTGCCGATCATGCGCTTTACTTATTATAAACCTAAAAAATTTTGAATTTGCTTTCATATAAATGATGATATTTTCAATACCTCAGCCTCAAAAATAAAAAGTGTTACACTATATCTTCTTGTGTATCTTAGACTTAAGATATAAACAAGTATACAGCGAACTCTTTTTCCAGATTCATGCACTCTTCATAACACAAAAACTTGAAAAGAAGGTGAACAAAATAAAGATTAATTATGACGACAAGGCTTTTCCTTTGTAAACGCCTGTATGGCATCAATGAAACTGAAGAAAGTCGCACTTCCTGCAGCCTTCACGATGTAAACAACGACAGCATGTTGGACGGTCTGGAGCTGCTAAAGGCGCTGAGTCACATGATGCCTCCGATGGACTTTCCGCCTCACGAGATAAACGGCAAGACAGCGGTGGAGGTGGAGGCGATGCGGAACCAGAGGACAAGAGAGATGATGGTCAACTACGTCCGTTAGTAGCTCTCTCTCTCTCTCTCTCTCTCTCTCTCTCTCTCTCTCTCTCTCTCTCTCTCTCTCTCTCTCTCTTCCTCTCTCTATCTCTCTCGCTATCTCTTTTTCTCGCTCTCTTTCGCTCTCTGTCTCTGTCTCTGTCTGTCTGTCTGTCTGACTGTCTGTCTGTCTGTCTCTCTCTCCCACTCCCCCCCCTCCCCCCCACCCTTTTCCAAAGTAGTTTTTTTTTTTACATTTCACTCTTTGATGTTTGAGGTGGAGACTCTTAAGACCTTGAAGAGAAAGACTCTTTAAGTCTTCTATAATAGAACAACTACTGCTAAATTTCGAGTGTTTTAAGTACTGTCAGATCTCAAAGAGAATTCCCATGATAATACTATTGACGACCACTGCCAATGTTTGCCAGACTTTCTTCTGAATTGGTTGGAATTTCTCATGTATCTGCCCCAGATCGTGCCATAGATGGCAATACTCTTTGGGGATTCTCCAACATTGCCTTCTTCTGTATCTTTTAGATGACCCTCTAATAATCGATAGAGATTTAAATGAGTATCCTAAAGTATGTTTTTGAAGAGTTTAACAAGTCTTTTGAAGATTTCCCATCTTAATTTGAAACATTCTATGATAGCTTTTGCCTGTGACAAATATGCATTTTCCAAGTGCGCCATGAAAACAAAGACTTAAAAAGTTGAACCCTGACAACTAAATTAGTTTTTACTCTCCTTTTTATTATATTACTTCTAATCTGTCGTTAGTTTGAACTTTTAGTTAAAAGGTAAGCCAGTACTATCCAAATATGGCAGGTATGCGATTATTTTAAATTTAAATTCCAGAAATCATTGACAACGTGCTGCGACTGGACGACCGAGATCAAAACGGGTATCTGAGTTATCCAGAGTACAGTCTAGCGAGGCGAAGAGATGCTCAGAAGATGAAAGAAATGCAAGAGAAGATGCTAAGAGATGCTGAGGCAGCAAAGAACGAGATGCTCAACAAACAGCAACAAGCATATAATTCAGGGCTATAACAGTTACGATGAAAACGAAAACAACTTTTTCCCCTATGTTTGAAAAAAGCTTTAAGGAAAATGATTGTCTTTGATATATGTTTGCCCTAGTTGTTTAACAAAATAGTATTTGATATTTTTAATATCGTTAAAGTGCTGAGCGAAAAGGATGTTAAATATATATTTCTAACGACAGTTGTGACGTGGTCTAAAATATCGGGGTCAAGTCTGGACTTAAAACTCATATAAGAGGAACTCATGACTTCTTCGATATGAGGAATCGATGCATGACAAAGTCTGCTGTAAAGATATAAAAAGAGCCTAGGAAAAGTGCTATATCAGACTAAATTTCCTTATTTTTTCTCGCTAGCTTTAGACGAATGTGATACTCATGGCTTAGCAATATGCCACAGTGTATTTTTATTGTAACAATGCAGATAATGTTCATCCCAAATCCTACATCGTGTTTATGATACTGATTTCATAAAAGGTATTCACAAGCAATGGAACTGAATGTGAAATTTAATCTTGACACTGAACACTTTAATGTGGTAACTTAAGAACAATTATAGAACTTGTTTGAAAGAGAAGACGCGACTATGTGCAAATGTTGAAAGCAATGTGAGAAAGAGAGATGGAGAGTGAGAGCGAGAGAGAGAGAGAGAGAGAGAGAGAGAGAGAGAGAGAGAGAGAGAGAGAGAGAGAGAGAGAGAGAGAGAGAGAGAGATGAAGAATGACAGACAGAGACAGAGAGAGAGAGAGGAAAAATACCCTAGATTTTAAAAAGAATTGTAGAAAAGTAAAGCTAATTATTGATTTGCATATGCTTTGAATTAAAGCACGTGAAATAATTCATTTGACGAAATAAATGGTATACATTTTGATTTTCTGTTTTCATTTTCTTTCAACAATTTCATTTTATTGAAAATTTTTAAGCCATAAAAACTAAATATGAAGAGTTTATAGGGAAGTACATTTTTATTTCATAAATTGCTACGTTAAAGAAGAACTGCCCATTAATAATCTTACCAATATCATAGAGATTTAATTATTTCAAGTTTTAAATAGTGTGAAAATGAAAGTTGAACTGTTAACGGTATTTCCTTTCCGTGTCAATTTGTTTGAGTAAAAACATGTATTTTCAAGCAGTTCTTTTACTAATGCTTCCTTTCAGACTTACATCCAATTTAACGAATGAAGCCAGTAATTCAATGTTTCTTATTTTCACATTACAATTTAGTTAAAAAAAATAATAAAACAGAAATTTGCAACATACCCTTACACTTTTTCAAAATGAAAGGACTTTGTACAAACGAAATTTTTAAAAAATATTTATTCGCAGAATAAATTTGAGCAATACGTATATGATTATAAGAAGATAATGGCAGAGCAAACGGTATTCTAAAATATTTTAGAAAGCGAAAAAAAAACAACAACATAAAAACCTAGGTACACTTGCGATACTAGTTTGTCTAAAAAAAAAAAAACTACAGAAAAAAATGAACTGTTTAAAAAAAAAATTAAACCATACAATGCTTTTTTGCTTTCGAAGCTGCACTCACAGTCTCTTTTTCCACACACACACACACACACACACATATCCATTTCCCTCTTTCGTTCACAAAACTGGACTTTCTATTTTCGTTTATCTTTCTCGTTTATCTTTCTCCCCTTCCATGGTTGGTGGTTTGTTACATCTAATGCTTGAATAACCAGATGATAAAGTGAAAGAGATATAAAAAGAACTTATTCTATCATAGTACTTGTTTGTCTGGATTTAAGTTGAGCTGTACAACTGCTTTTGTATCTAAAATTGATTAAAAAATATTAAACATGTTTTCGACACAGGGCTCTCTAAATTTCTTTAAAATGTCTCCTCTCTTTTCCGTTCGGTTGTCTATGATCGTCTTATGTTTTGCTGCTTTTACTGGCTTTTTACAAGTCTTGAGATCGTCATTATAGTGAAGTGGCTTCGCATACTAATATATTTGAAACAATCTGCGAATATGCTCTTCAAAAAAAACTTAGAACCAACACTACAAATCCATTTTTTTCGTAAAACTTTTCACTCACATCAAAGGAAGATAAAATTTTTGTTCAGTATCGAACAGGTAAATAATAATCTCTTTATCCTTTCAACAGTAATATAACATAGTAAAAAAAAAAAAAAATATATATATATATATATATACTACACGCTCGAATAAACATGAAAACGAAACTACCCAAAAAAAAAAAAAACCCTCTATTAAGCCGGTTCAATAGTATCATTAATGGTGTGTTTGTCATCCAAACTACAATGCTAGGTTAGACTCTAAATTATATGAATCGGAATGACACTTCTATGAAAAAAAAATCTGATTGGTCATATTATTGCAAAAAAAAAAAAAAAAAAAAAAAAAAAAAAAGATCAATCATACGGGAATCTCAAGAAAAAAAAACACTAACTCTATCATAAACACACACACGCAAAAAGAAAAGACACCACCCATCCAAAAAGAAAAATAAAAGAAAGATAAATTAAAAAAAATATATATTGAGCTTCAATTTATATTAGAGCATTAATACGATACACCATAATAAACTAAAAGAACAATGAAAAGTGAAATGTATCAATTTGTATTTTGAAATCGAGATCGAAGCTTTGGAGTAAACAAACCCGAATCTAGCACCGACATTATTTTGCATCAAATTAACCGTTAAAAATAGAAGAGAAATAGTAACAAGTCTTCGTTGCATATTCTTAAGTAAAATCAAGCATATCAATACCAAACAAAACAATATATAAAGGAGCATTGTTAATAATAATTGGATCCTTTAAATACATATAATAAGGGCAAGCCATAGAAGAAAAAAATTGTGTACAAAACACGATTTATATAAAGCAGCTGATATTGCTGGTTTTTTAATCATGTATGTAACATTAATAAAAACTTAAGTCTCGTCCTTTCTCTGTCTTTTGAATGATCGTCGCGCAGTTACTTCCTCCTACAGCACCCACAACACAGGTAGGTGAGCATATCGACGATTAGGTTGATGACCTCGAATATAGCAAGAACAGATAGACCGATATACAGGCCTATCGTACCGCCTATATCCGACAGGAACTGGTCAATCTGGTGGACACGATGTTAAGCAACATGGGGTGGACGAGTGGTAACAGTAAAATAAAAGGGACAGCTAAGAAAGTTAAAGCAAATGTCATGGTAATAACTATAAAAGATTTTTAGCCAAACTCGTTATTGATAGATAGGTAGGAACTTACGATGCATCGTACCCCATGCAAAAAGCATTGGCTTAAGATCGTCGAAAGGGGATTTTACTTATATTAGTACGACCCTAAATTTGTTTTCCATTATTGTAATGAAACGCAGCCTCATTTGAAATTTGTTTCAATGACATAATATGTTAATCTGAGCTAAACTACGAACATACGGCACAAGAATGCTCACCTCATAGGCGGGGGATTCCTCGATCTTTTCATAGTTTAAGTCCTCATAAAAGATGACTAGCTTGACGAACTCACTCCTGTTAAAAATTTTATAGAATTAAGAGTTTACATTCAATATTGAAAAACAACAAGTTCTGTACTTTCAAATCCTGTTTAAAATCCCTCTGCATGCTCCTCATATAGCGATTTGATACAAATAAAAATGACTAAAGCTGCATTATATCCTTTCAAGACTAAGTGAAATTAACTAATTTTTCGAAACCTTAATCTTTCCAAGGCTTCTTTTAAAAGCTAATTATCGCGTAAGTACGACAAATGAACAGCTGTCAATTCAACCTCAAGGCACTTTATGAAATAACCTACCTAAATTCGAGAAAGGGGGAAGAGAAGAAGGTAGAATTTTTAACAATAAAGAAATGTGAAAAATTGAAGTCACCGGACGGTGAAAACTTACACAAACCTTTTAAAACTTGTTTTTCCACACCAGTATGAAAAAAAAAATTCACCTTCGTTTTCATTGCATGAGTGATGTGCTTAGACTAACTTTAATTCAAATCTATGAAATGAAAGCAAAGCATCTTGCTAATTGAATGTTTAACTTAAAAAAAAAAAAGCAAACGTCAGATAGTCAAGAAAATAGTTATCCCAGAAGGCCTTGTTTAATACAAAAGAGTTATTCAAATGAGTTTAATATTGTAAGCAATGTTTACAGATATTTATATAAATAATTCTCGGACACTTGCC
>JAWDGP010001522.1:287500-345000 GCA_033675545.1 Elysia crispata
GGGAACATAGTCTTGAAAGAAATGAGGAAAGTTCAAATTGCTTGTCATTGTAATGCAGTGCACGTAGTTTTGCGCAAAAATTTAAGTCAAAGAAAGAAGCGGCCATAAGCTATATTACGTTCCGTATAGTATTAGTAGTGCCCAGTGAGTAGTGAAACTTTCGCAAAAAGTATCGCACTGATTAAGGCCAGTCGGTACTTGTCTCACCAATTTAAGGCCAATCCTAGTCTCTGTTCCAGCCTTAACGGCTATTCCTTCATCTTCGGGGAACGGGTAGGTGTCCTGGTCGTGTATAACCACATGTATTCCTTTGCTTGTAGTAATGCCTGGGACGTATTCGTCAGTCTGAAGATACAGCTTCAGCTCTAGCCCTGGAGGTTTCAAAGTTCATACACGCAAAGCAGCTCATGAAGCTTTTACTCAACTACACACAAAAGGGAGGAAAACAACAATATTAAATTGCGCCAGTTCAAGAAAGGTGGATACAAATCTAGGCAAACATGAGATCAGTTCAGGAAGTGCTGTAACCAACCCTCTTAGAGAAAGGAAATGGCTATAATTATGTGGTTTTTCTCATGCTTCTTCCAAAGAAAAGTGTTGAAGCTGTGCTAATGATTGTGAAACTTCCGACGACGAGTCCTTACGTCGTTTTCTTAGCAAATAATTAAGAAATTGATAAAGCTCTCCCTTTTATAAGGTTAAGTGCAAATTCATGGACTTGGGAGGGGAGAAAAGGGGTAGATCATGCAACTGTTCCACTTAGTGATAATCTCTAATACTATTGGAAAAATAATCTACAAAATGATAATACCGAACACAAAAAATATCTTATAAGCCATGGCCGATTTTCTTAGGTACGGGAGATATAGCATTCTGGTCGTAAGCTTATGCTCTACCCAAAGTCTACTCTGAAATTGATTGTTCTTTATTAATATAGGGAAAAATTGATTACATTCAAGAAAGGGGAATCAAATGAATTTCATTTACCATATTTAGGACCACTCTTGCGACTGACAAATTTGTTATACTGGATTGTGTAACAGTTACCGTAGTCTGTGGTCAGTAGTCGGGTGAAGTTTCTGTCAGTGGAAGATACGGGAAGGGTAAGAAACAAATCATGTATGTCAGGACAAAAAAAGCAGCAGTGTAAATAACCATTCTTTTCTACTTATTTAGTTGAAGATAATCTTAAACCTAACAAGAGAACTTTTTTGGAAATATTTACAAGAAGATCTTACTTACTCACTCTTAGATACAGAACAATACAATGCTCTGATTAGATAAAGTAATTCTCAATCTTGAGTTGTCTTCCCACGCAAAGCTAAATCCAGATCTAACACAAATTACCTAAAGTGTGAAGTTGCCATTATTTTCATCTATGCAAAAATACAAAATGGACTGTCAACATTTTTATACCTGGCAACACATTGTCTACCCGCAAACGAACATTGTAGAAGCATATCTGAGATTTGGTGACCCATCTCTGCACGTGTTTCCCTGTGGGGGAAAAATACAAAAATATAATGATGAGCACATTTCCTTACACGCAGCTCATGTAAAAACCGTGAGCATTTAAATTGGGTAATTCTGGAAATACTGGAAAACAATTTTGTTGGTTTTCTACCAGATATTTTATAAAATTTCCCTGAGGTCCCGCCAGTATAAAAAAACTGTGTAAAGCTTACGCTGTTTCCCAGGCGAAGTTTTCCCTGAAATTCTGTTCCACTTCATAAAAAGCTGATGTTTTTCCTTCAGCTTCCCAGCTATCACCGTCTTCCTGGTGGAGATAAAGTTTTATTCTTCAGTTAATAACTCCAATTTCTACACTTTAATTGTACCTACAGGGGTTACATACGTTATTAAGTTATCATGGTTGGAGAAAGGATAGAAAACAATCTTTTGTATGTAAGCGCAAACCATATTGATCAACTTATGAAAAAGGTTTTTAAAAACTAATCTAAAAATTATTAGAGGGTCATAATCTTATTTCACAAGTAAAAAAATATCTGACAGTAAAAAACAAATAAGAGGAATAAAATTAGCGAAAAAAAAAAATCCAGACAATGATTGCATGTATAAAGAAAATTTAAAATAAAAGAGTAAATAGACACAGAAAAATGTCTTTTTTTTTCTCTATGAGTTTTCGTAACCCTGAAAAAGAAAAAAAGTGTTCAATTTTGATTTGTAGAAATGGTTCTCTCCTTTCAAAGGTTTTTGACGTTTCGCATTTTTGTTAGTAATATCTTTATTAACGGTTTACATATTACATGAGAGTCTTTTTTTATTGACTTTCCTTTGGTTTACACCTAAATTTTTATTCGAAACCTTATATTGCAACAACGTTTACTTGTATAACAAAAAAAAATAATAAAAAGGAATAGCAACGTGTAATGTCTTTATTTACTTTTCCAAAATAATATTATCAACGACCATGCCTGGCTAATTTGACAAGATTTTATCTTATGTCATCATATCTTCCTCCAATATTAGTGACAAACATCTCTCCTCTCTACCTGTGCATAGAAGCTGTTTATTGCTTCATTCCACTGTCTCTCGTCAGTATATCCAACGTTTACATCGTCTAGGAAGTTGCTGTTTCGGACTTTAACACTGAAAGCGGGAAGAAAATAAACGAGAGCATGTTCACTTTCAATGGTAGAGAATGTATTAAGCAAAAACGCTCTCTCTCTCTCTCTCTCTCTCTCTCTCTCTCTCTCTCTCTCTCTCTCTCTCTCTCTCTCTCTCTCTCTCTCTCTCTCTCTCTCTCTCTCTCTCTCTCTTTCTAGAGTTACTATTTCATATGAAACACATGCGGTATTATCATAATTATCAGTCTATCTTTAACGATAGTTTTTAACGGACGCATGGAAAGTCGTTTATGCTTGGATAGTTTAAAAAGTGAATGAAAATGTAAACGATATCTGAGACTCCTATTGAACTCATTGTACTTAAATTCTTTAAAGATGAAAAAAAATAAAGCATATAAAATTGCTAGGAGAAAAACAAAAACCTATGCTTCTATCAAGTATTTGTTTCAACTTTTTGCTCTTTACTTGCTCACGTTTTTTGGTTTGCCTGTCTTTTCCTTCTCCTCCTCCTCATGTCTTCGTCATCTTCAGTATCATCGGAAAAATCGATATCCTCATCACCGAAATAGTCGTCAAGATCATCAAACTCTGGCGTCCAGTCATTGAGGCGGGCTGTGAGGTTGCTTGGGTCAACGCTGTCTATTAAGTCCCTGAGTTCGTCCGATGCTAAATCAATCTGCATGATGTACAGATAGAATCACGGTGCAGCTATATTTAGTATAGATTTTACGCCACTCACATCTTCTTCGCTGTTCAGAAATCAACCATTCTGAGCAGCTCAAGCTGTCGACAGCTAAAACGAATCTCTGAGGTTTAGTTCTCCATTCATGATCTTCGATTGTTTACGATATGAAAGATCATGGTCTTTGTCTTTGTCTTTGTAATGACCATTTACGATCATAATTCATTCGATATTATAAATGGCTAAGCAGCCGCAAATATTATTAATTTTAAATTGATAGGTGATAAATTGATCTATTCCATTTCCTATGCAGGGTTAGAGCAGTTTTAAACTAGAACCTCAAGAGCTCCCTCTTTACAGATCGTTACTAAACAGATTCAAACACGGCGCAGGATGAAGGTGAGCTTATCTGTTTCTCTCATTCCTCTTGCCCTTCGTTCTCGCCATATGGCAGTTGGCAGGCTGTGTCATATCTGTAGGCAAGTTGCGCTGACAAATCGAGCGTTTTAGAATCAAGTTCTCAATTTTTAAAAAAATATGCCAATCTGCTTTTAATAAAGTTGAGCGAGAAGTGCTTGTTGCCAGAATGTTCATGTGTTCGATCTGGGATAGTGAATCTGCAATAAAACTGTCTGTGCCGTATTGCGTAGCCTAAAATATGACCATTGTGTTTTGTAGCTTGAGGGGTCTAAAAAACATATTTGTGCTTCTCTAGTTTGAGCTCCAATTCTATCATTGCTGCCATATGATTCTTTCGTTAAATTTCCCTAAACTCAGTCGTAATCAGCAAGTAGAATTCTTTCGCACAGCAATAGGTAGAATTCACTCTTAACGCAGCACGTAAAATTTGTTCGTCCAACAGGAAGTAGAATTTATCTGTTCAGCAAGTAGAGTTCATTCGTGCAGCAGAATTATTCTTATGCTACCATGCTAGGAAATCCCTAGCCTTTCATTTCAGCATTGCACTGCACACCTAATCAGATTGGACAATACTGTCTAAATAATTATTGTTTTCAAAAAGCCAATTCTTAACCCAGTGCGTTGCTGTTGGGGTTCGTTTATTTCCTTTTAGATTTAACTGATACTCTTTATGATAGACATCATGATTAAGATCAATTTAAAACGATTTTAATAAAAGCATCAGCTAGATTAACGATAGAAGTAGAAGCTGCTTAGCAAAGTACTTTAGCATCAGAATCTCTTGAGTTTTTTTTCATATTACACTAAGTGGTTTAAGACATGCCTATCTAAGACTAACAAATTTATCGTCATTTTTCAGTCAATAGCAATATGGCAGAGAAGGTGAGAAGGTACGCAATTTATGACCAGCCCACATCGTATGAAACTTTAAAGATTAAATCTGTACTTTTGGATAATTCGTGCAATGTAAGATCTTTCATTACTGTTCAATATGACACAACGCTTAAAAGTTTCCACAAACTTGTATATTCCATTCGCAAAGCGCTATTTATAGTTTAGTTGGGAGATATTTTTATGGCTTGTTTTAAAGAAAAGGGCTTTTCATATCTATACTATTAAAACGTGAGATGAACACGCAGAGAAAAGAAGCATTTGTATAAGCAATTCTTAAGAAAACTGCGCCAACAGCAAACACTATAAATACATTTGTCATTTTACTACTAAACATACGACTTAAACATTTTAAATATTGCATTCAGAAAAAAATATAAGTGGACTACTGAGAGAAAGAGAGATAAGTGGATAGATAGATAGATAGATAGATAGAGAGTGAGAGCGAGAGAGAGAGAGAGAGAGAGAGAGAGAGAGAGAGAGAGAGAGAAAGAGAGAGAGAGAGAGAGAATGAGAGACATAGAGGGGAAGAGAGATCGTTACTGAAAATTGCTGAAGGAAAGAAAGGAGTCCCCACCTGTGACATCCTCATCGGGTTCACGTTACAGATCGTCACCGCAGGGAACAGTAGAGTATCAAACGACAGCTCAATGGATGTTTGTTTCTTGTACTCCAGAAAGGTACTAACCAGCCTGTTCGATGACAATATACACATGATATGAAAAGCAGGATAACAACTATTGAAACAGGTTTACTATATAATGTGGGACTGTGTGCCAAAATCAGTCTCTTCTTTTCATTATAATAAAAACCTAAAGGAAAAAAAGAGGATTTAAAACGGTTTAGGAGTCTCAATTTTTTCAAACCAAATCTTAGCTTCGAGTTATAACAATAGTTTGTCATTCTGTCCTTTGATATGCAAATGACGAGAGCTTAAGAATACAGTATTGAAAGTTTAGGCTACTCTCTACTCATCATTTAGCATATTTTCAATTGTTTCGAATGTTTATCGAAACATATTACTGACTAATCAATATTTCTTCATTGAAAAGGAGCTGAAGCAAAATCTTTTCAAACAGGCAAATATACAGTTCAATACAGACTACTCATTGTATGTAATATAACTGATACTAATTTCATCCTAGGATTTATTGATTATGTAGACTATTTTCATGAAGCTTTGCTGATTGAGATCCAAATAATCAAAATGTTTGCAACACCAAGGACTGTCACAATGCTGTACTGCTCTTCTTGATTAATTATTAACACATTTCATTATGAAACTGATGCATTGCAATACGATACTATACTGGTTTCTTTTTATCGTTTGTTGGAACCCAATGTTTCTTACAAGAGTGCAAAAAAGCATATAATAAAATCCCAGTTTTAGAATAAAAAGATGTTTTGTTAATTTCCCAGATTATTTATTGATCATTTTAAACGCCTATCATAACATTGGGGTTAAAGTAATTAACCCCCACAAGGCAATGCAGCAGTAGGCCTTATTTTTTTTTTCTAACCAACCTAGCCTAATAATAAACGCTTAGAAGGATCTCTAAATAGACTGGAAAAATAGATTTATCTGATAGCGTAAGCCTTGTGAGGGCCTGATAGAAGAAATCTTGGGTTAACCGCTGACCTGTAGAGATGGTAACCCATCGCGCCAAGAGCTGCAATCAGTAGAATGGACCACACAAACTTCACAACCGGGTTTTTGGTACTCTTTATATACGAAACTCCGCTCATGGAGAATTTATCTGTATGCTTGTCTACTATTCGGGCAAGCCCAGTGGGTTTCTGCTTGCCATCCTCAGCCTTGGTTGCACTGTCCATATCCCAGTCCGACCTGTCTTCTTTGTTCCGATTGTTCCTCTCTATACTGGGGTCCTTTCTTGCCCTGTATCCCTGGAAATTTGAGAAAAGAAGGATAAATATTTAACGATTTTAGTGAAATGATTAGGACCAAAGCCAAATGTGCTATGAATCATCCCGGTACGCGATCATCATTGATGATGTTCATGATGAGGATGGAAGTGTTGGTGATGATGATAATGATGATGATGGTAATGATAGTGATGATGATGATGATGATGATGATGATGATGATGATGATGATGATGGTGATTATGATGATGATTATGATCTTAATGAAGATTAGGATCATAATGATGAGAATAACAATAATGATGATGATGATGGTGGTGATGATAATAATAATAACGATGAGGGTAATGACGATGAAGATGATGATTATGATGGAGTTTGCTTTTGTTTTGCTTTGTTTGCAAAGTCCAAAGAAACAAAAGTACATGAAGTCTATCTATTTAATTATGTTTAAGTAAAAAACATAGACATAAATAATTAGTTTGATAACTCTACACCGAAAGCATCTTCAAACATTTATCAGGAAAAAGGCAAGAGAAAAAATGATAAATCCCTTTGACTATAATATACGCTATGTTACATTTAAAGTATCATCATAACCATTTCATGCTCCATTATTTGTTAGTTTTTCAACTTTTATTCTTGAAAAATATTATGCATCTCAAAGTCACAACACGACATTTGATTTCTTTTGCAAAAAAAAAACATGCCTATGTTAATTCAAATAAGTTAAACAAAAATACATTAATTATGCGTTCCAGAAAAGTATCACATACTTTCCATTATATTCTACATTAAATATTACTACATTTTTGTTAACATTTTGTAAATTCCATCTCAAACCTTTAATCTACATGATAGCTTAACAACAAAGAAAGTTTGTTTCGAATTTAACTGCATACATGAACGATTTAAAAAAAAGTGAATTTAAAAGCAATTTATTTAAAGTTGAGAAAAAGGAAATATCTTTTTTTCGTGATATTGTATTTTTTTTTTTTTTCTTTTTTTTGTACTTCATTATTTCATATTATGTCTAAAACCATCAGTATGGCCATTGGCTAATAGGAGAAGGCTTGTTTATCACAGATAAGATGATCTGACTTCAGCTCTGAACTGAGCCAAATTTATATAGTGCGATTTATTTTGGAACCCTTCACTATGCGAACTTATTGATCGATTCCTCAATTTTTTGTACGGAAACTGACATATTCATATATCTCACGCGTGGAAAATACAGTAAAACTTAAAAAAATAGAGCGAATAGTATATCTAAACCAAAATGGTAGCCAAATAAAAATAAAAGCTTATAACTTATTCTCAATGAATTGATCTCTGCAGTGCCAATTCTATTTTCCTCATACTTTGTGTAATGCTTGTTAAAAGGCCCCTGTGTTTAAAATTTGTTGTATATACAACCCATTGGTAAAAGGCACTTATTCCTGTCTTGTTTTGAAACAATCCTTCAGTTTGTTATACTTTATTTTCGAAAAAATCGACTTTAAAAGTAAAAACTCTTTACCTCACGGAAACAAAATAAGAACAAAAAAGAACAAAAACAAAAAAAAAAAAAAAACCAAAAAAAAAAAAAATAAAAAAAAAACCAAAAAAACAAAAAAACAAACAAACATCCAAACAAACAAACAAAAAATCGACAAATTATTACAAATCTTGACGGTTTTAAAATCTTAATTTATCCGCGTCTCCTTAAATAAAGGTAAATAAGAAAATCGGGTTTCATCTGAATCAACACTGACTAACGTGCGCCTGAGCGCCACACAGCGGGATCTCAGCACCACTTTTATTCTGTATGAACGTCGATGCAAATATAACTTTTCAATCAATTTTCTTGAAATATATAATACTGGTTATTTTCCTCCATGTTTTTACGAAGTAGTATGTCTTTTGTCTCATGCCACTTACCGAAACATAACGCTAGAACTTCAATTTAAATGAAGCTTATTCTTAAGTGACCCAAACTTTCTTTGAAATCTATTTCTGCCCGATGTGTGATAAGGATTCTTCTGAAACAGCAAACTCTCTTGCAGATTTAATCTAACGTTTCATTCTTATTTATTACCCTATGGATCTATATTACAGTATACATGTAACAGCAATTCATAAATAATCATTCTTTGGTGCAATTTTAAATAAAAACATGTTTTAAAACTCTTACCACACATATCACACTTGCACTTGTAGAATCCATCCTTTAAATGAAAAAACTTTATGGGGCTTCAAATCTACCAATTCTTTAAATTTTTATCACAAATTTTTCACTCGAAAAGTTTCATGATGCGTTCAAGCGTTCTTTGATAAAGTTGGCACTGATCATAAGCTCTGCTTTTTTGTGATATGAACTATAACAGAATAGTTCGCCGTGTAAGTATTATGTGTGCGTGCACACTATCATGTCCTTTCAAACTTTCACCACTCAAATCACATTTGTGGAATGCTAATGCCTCCTTTTGTAAATGCTTGACTTTTCATTGGTTCTAAAACGTTTATCTTACACTTTGCATTTATACGGTGTCTTTCTTGAGTGAATACGTTAATGGACCCTCAAATCATTCTTCATGCAATAACTTCTAATACACATATCGCCTATCGATTGACGTTTTCCAAGAGCACCTTTTTGTGCTGTTTCAAAACATCATTTCTTTTGAAACTTCGTCGTATAAATCACATTTGCAGACAATTTCATCTGATCGTGTATTTCTTCCCAGCTGAAGCGAATAAAAAAGCGAAAAGACTAGTAAGTCTTAATAGGTCAACTATTTATCCCTTAAAATCAATCTTCTTACACGTATGCATGTGTGTCTGTGTAAGTGTGCAAGTCTGACATAGCTTATTGAGAGACAAAAAGATCTCTTACTCGCCCATCCAATTCGGATCGAGTTCATTTTTTGGCCCGAATTTTTTTACATAAAGACCAAATCGATCGAGTGACTGATTGAATGATTGATTTACTGGCCGGTTGACTGCTCATACTAGGAATGTTACTCGTCCACCGAAGAGTATATACAGCACACCTGAAAAATCATATGGACATGGTTCGTAATTTTGGTAAATCTGACGCCGAAGCACCATCTCAACAAATTTAATACAGGACTATCAAATACTTAGTATACACTGACGTGTTTTCGACAGAAGAAAAAAAAAGAAGGAAATCATTTTGTTCCAAACAAGTCTTGTTTTTTTTTTATATTAATTTTGGTAGGTACTGCATGACATTTTTTATGAATTAAATCTGAAATGCCAAATTGTTAGTTTTTTCATGAACCAAGTCGTGATAGGGACTGTGCTGTTTATAACAATGAAGTAAAGCTATAGCGATTTTGTAGTTTTGCTTGTTTGTTTTTTGTTCTTTTTTTTTTTTTTTTTTTTTTTTGCTTTGAATTAATGGGTTGCTTGATATTGCTCTTAAAAAAACAAAGTTTTTGGGCCAAACAGGTCTTTCAGTCAGCCACGGCGAAGCCTTAAACTTGGAGTGTAACGCACACGTGACATGTTTCGAACAGGTATAGAGATTTCCTATAGCATTGAGTACAACAGTTCTATCCAAGTGCCATAGACCCGCAGATACACGCGGAAAATCTAAACACCGTTTGTCCAGCTGTTTAGACAAAGATACTCAAGCGTGTCCAATTGGAGGCAAAAAAAAAAAAAAAAAACAACGAATTTTGCTGAGGAAATTATATAATTTAATTATATAGGTGTAATTCTTTTCAAATATGTTACAATGTTAAGAATCCAAAGTGAAAAAAAAAATTTTCTTCAACCCGCAATTCCGCACTACATGGCAACAACGACTGCACTCAGTGACTTTACTTCCATTACAAATAATAATGTAGAAAAAGTTGACAGCCGAACCAGATAATTACATCCTGTGGAAGTTTAACCTTATAAGCCTTAGTGTCGAAACAATTGAGGGGGCAACGGTGAATATCATCACGTGTCGACATAAAATTTGTGCGTATTGCAGAGAAATTAACATAATTTCATAACGATGGGAAAAACATCCCTGAATGCATAAACCAAAACTATAGAACTAAGTTGGTTTCATACATCTGCACTCAGACGTATAACTCCCAGCATTATTTGAATTAAATATCCTTGCAGTCTTTTCACCTGTGCTTTTTGAAAGAAAGCTCGTCTATCCTGCGTTTTCTATTCAGGTTTTCATCCACTTCTAGCTAATCCCAACTATCACGTGTTTGCTCAGATGCGCAGTCAAGACCGAAACTTGTTACACGCCTACTTTAGAATGAAACCTGCGCGACACTTTTTCAAAAGGTCTGGGTTTTTTTTTATCACTATCTTTTTATGTATTATTTGGTAATCTATTTATTATTTTTTTTTAAGAAGGAAGGGGGTAGGGAGGTAGAGGGTGTGTGTGTGTCTGTGTGTGGGGAAGGGGGGGCTGAAGATGAAAGAGATTTGCGTGGAAAAGCTACTAGTTGACCCTCTATTTTGAAGTTGCCATACAATTTTAACAGAATGGGCATTCATACAAGCCAAGATTAGTGGGCAATGCAAAAGGTATAAAGCCAAGAATTTTGAAAAAATGTAATAAAATAATTTATGAATGAAGTGCGCATAAGAAAATTCATATTGGATTTCATAAGAAGAACTACAGATTTAAAAAAAAAAATTAATTGTAAATCCACTTTCATTCCTCTCTCTCTCTCTCTCTCTCTCTCTCTCTCTCTCTCTCTCTCTCTCTCTCTCTCTCTCTCTCTCTCTCTCTCTCTCTCTGACACGCACACACAGCTATATCGTCAGCCACACACGCTAATGAGGGTTTCCTTGAGATAGTCGCAAATTCAGGAATTTTCATCTAAATGATTGTGCTACTTTCAAATCTTGCTTTTCATAATTGTCACTTAAATGTTAAAATATAAAGTATAAGTATTCAATACGACATTTAAAAGCTCAAATATCACTAAAAAGGATTACCTGTATTTGTTAGGTTAGTCCAGATAATGGCACCAATTTCCACCTACTCGGTTGAACGAGCTGATGGTATTTGATGCAGCAGTCTCCGGGCAACGCTCTCTATCTCGCACACTTAATCCCTTGAGACCCAAAACAAATTATTAGTCAAGTGTTCCTCGGTGATAGAGTGCCCGCATTCGGTCTGATTCGGATCCACAACCCAAGAACTTTCGCTTTTAAGAGCATGAAATCCATGTGGAAAGCTGAGTCTAGAATAATTAATGTTTTTTTTTTAAACCATTTTCCCCCAAATACGGGTGTTTCCAATTCACAAAGTCCCATCTCTAGCATTGTGAGAGGATTGTTCCCTCTTCCAACAAGAGCGTGTCAGCCAAACTGGCTTGGAGGAACGCCAAACCCAGAGGGATATGGTCATTTTTCCTCTTTCATCATATTTACTAGCAATGACAAAAAGTGCTTTATTTGTTCTTCCATTCGTCTCGATATGATACGTTCTATCAAATGAATTTTAAAAAAATTATCAGTAAACCTACATAGTGTTACACATAGCAAATCATTTTGAGAATTGGGTATATTGGCTTCTTTGCGCCAATTTTCAAACAGTCTTGGCAGACTCTTACAGCTGGTCAAAATTATATCGTATTTGGCCTTATTATGCTAGGTATGTTAAAGCTAGTTCTTCTGATGATGATAAAACACAAATTAGCGTTCTTTAACATGACGGTGCTTTATATCACCGCCATTTAAAAATAAAAAGCCCAACAAATTATTAAGAAAAAAAATTGTAAATTAAAGGGAAAAAAATTAAGAATATAAATGATAGAAATAGAACTTTAGATTCCAATTAACGGGAAATACTTTATTTAGTGAAGTGACTCTTAAGAATTAGAATGCTATACATCAGTTCATCAATGTATTCGTCTAAGAATAATTGAGAGGTGTCGTATGAAGAAAACAAAATATATTTTAGAACATTAAATTTTAATCTATTTTCTACTTTTTGTGCGATTTCTCCTATCTCTATTTATTATTATTGTAGAGAGAGTATACATTTTTATTTCTCGCAACACTTGACCTTGTTAAAAAAAGGTCTAATATCAAAGTGTATTATATGAATTGATAGCTTGATAAATACACGGCGGATTTTTTTCCAGTCTACCGTACCCCTTCCTCCCCCTCCCCTTAAAACACTCCACCCCATACTCCCTTTTTTCATCACCCCTATCTCCAATCCCCATCCCCTAAAAAATTCTAAATAAATATAAAAAAATATATTCTCAGACGAACATTTTCACATCACTTTTCCTTTGCTGTTTTGAGGCAGCATTCAGATTTGTTCTCATCAATATGAAGATATAAACGTTTGCAGTTTCTTACAATGAAAGGCTAAATCTACTCCTCTCAAGGGAGCAGCTTTCTTGTCTGGGAGGTTTCTTTTCACGCGAGATGATTTTACTTCGATGAGAAATTGTTTGGCTCCATGGTGATATAGACAAAAAAAAAAACATCTTTTTTGGCTCATTCATTGCTCTGGCATGGGATATAAAAAGAAACCTAGTCTCATGTACATTACTGGGATGAACATTTCCCAAAGCGGTAATCTCCAAGCATAATTATTTCAACGGCAGATATAATTGGTGAAAAATTGGGGTTTTGCCATTCTGCCTTAGTTTGTTCACAGTTATTGTGCGGTTCCACATTCATAATTAAAAGTTATGAATAAAATAATAACCACATTAAAGGATTACACTGCAATTAGTCATTTAATTTGCTTTCTTAAGCAGTATTTTCAAATCACTGAGGGCTAGTATAGTATCTACTTTTTAATCCATAAGAGACAACTCCAATTCCAATTCGATTCTGGTATTCAGCATAAGGTGTAGTCAGGCATCTCTAATGAACATCTACCTTTAGAAAAAAATGAAATCCAAATAAAAATATAATATCAAGATTTCTTATAAAATAATTCTATAATAGCTTATTTAGAAATGTAAACGGGCAGAGAACGTCATGCTTGACCAAAACGATACTCTGGAGTTAAAAGATAGCATCTTGAGAGAATCAGGGCTTTTTTCCTTCTCTTTGTACGTTTACTTTGATATAAATGGCAAAAAATGACATAGTTAGGCCTATGTAAGAAGAAAATGTGGTTAATTGTGTACGGATAATCTTGAAGCTAACACAGGAGATAAAGATAAAATTTCTAAAAAAAATACGCGATAAAAATAAAAAAATCAAATCAAAACAAGTTAACACAGTTCACTTAAATAAGACGTAAAACAAACAGAATGATCAATTGTCGCACGCACACGCAGGACCATCGGAAAGATGAAGAGAGTAAAATAGGTAGATACATAAATTGACAGGAATATAAATTGATACATACAGAGTGAGAAAGGGTGGAAGGAAGAGAAAGAAAAAGAGCGAGCGAAAAAGAGAGAGAAAGAGAAAGAAAGAGACTGAGAGAGAGAGAGAAAGAGAGAGAGAGAGAGAAAGAGAGAGAGAGAGACAGACAGACAGACAGACACACACACACACACACAGAGACAAGAAGACAGAGAGAGAGGTAAGTTCAGAGAAAGAGAATCAGAGCTTGAAATAAACGAACTGAATAATTGGGTCTAGTTGGCAGGGTTGGACTCAGCCATGCATATCCAGCGTATTTTCTAATCCTCTCTTGTAAACAACGTGATACGCGTATCCCGTGTCCGCGACCTACAAAATGAATTATGATGTACCACGCCAAGTATTAAACAAGAAGCTAACGAATAGTTCAAGAAGTCCCAAGTAGGAACAGACTGCAACAATGAACGCTACCAAATTTCTGCTGACGAGATGAATACATGTACCGTACTGATCTTTTATTTTGATTCAGAATTAGGCATCGTATTCTAGACAAAACTATGTGGGCTTGAATGCCTGCCAAAGAAACAGAGTACAACAACAAAGACAACAAGAATAAGAATACCAACACCAACAACAAAACATCATCAGCAACACCAACAATAACGAAAATGACAACAACAACAACTCCAACAAACAAAACAATAAAATGAATATGTAAGAATATGATTGTCAAAACAATGTACTTTTTTCATCTTATTTTTTCGTTGCCCAAATGTCGGCGGTGTCATGTGTGAAATGTTTTATTCAGCTTTATGGGGGCAAAGGAAAGAGAAAAATCAAGCAGATTATGCTTTGCTTTTGCCCGAATTACTAACCTTTAAAACTACTATAAAAAAAAAAAAAAGAAATCAATTCGATTTAACGGATATTATACTCATTTTTTTTAATCTCTTTCTCGATTCTTTTCACCTACTTCAGTTTATCTTCTACTTTTCTGTCTCTCCCTTTCTCTTATTAGATGAACAAGACAAGTATGTTTCACATAAACTGTTCCTGTCTCTCGGCTTCTCTTTCTTTCTTCTTTTTATATTACTGTCTATCCGTCTACCTATTTCTGACGTTCCCCTTCCCCGCCTCTCTCTCTCTCTCTCTCTCTCTCTCTCTCTCTCTCTCTCTCTCTCTCTCTCTCTCTCTCTCTCTCTCTCTCTGTCCCCGCGCGAACTTACTCATTATGCAAGTAATGGCTATATCATTTATCTATATCTTTACATTGTTTACCCATTATTGAAGGATATGGGCAGTCAAACTACCACTTTTTGTACAATATTTTGATGACTAATTAAGAACCAAAAATCTGAGTTTGATTTTAATATCCAGATTCGACATGATAATTATGACAATTAAACGCACATATCCAAACGTTACTTAGACATCCATTATGTTATCTACATGTTGAATTGATGATCCTTTTCCACGTAAAACTTTATAGCAAGCTGATAAAACGTCTCTGTGTAATCGGAAAGTCAGATTATAAGTAATGGTCTTGTAGGTTAACCATAGGGACATCTATCAAAGTTTTCTTTAAAGCCTCAGTATTGATCCTTGCTTTATTGTACCATCTCTTAATAATGGAGCCAGGCGAAAACGGAGGACAATCTAACCGAGCATTTTTAGACCACGTAGGCACATCAAATTAAGCATATAACTGTGAACTGCCCTAAAGATTGGAGTTGTAATATTTCCATCAAAATAGTATTTTTAGAAAATTAAAGGCAAAAATGTGTTTATTTTCTTAAAAGAAAAAGGTGATTCTTTGAACTACTTCCTGTGAGCACAGCTGGGCAGACATGGCAAGATTATGAAACCAAAAGTAGGTCTCCTAAGTAAAGAATTAAAAAAAATAGTTGTTTCGACATATATTTGCAGCAGTTAGGCTCATACTAAAAGGTTAAGATTTAAATTTTACTTTTAGTCTTAGAATTTCAAAAGGATTCAGTCTGTCTTAGAATTACAGAGATATTTAGATTCTAGGAAAAGATAAATATAATTTTATATCTGTATCATGTAAGTAAAAGAATAGATATCAAGACCATTTAAAAGCCTATTGAATACACGCAAACCCCGAGCTCTGGCACATAGGCACCCGTGTCCCGGTCGCAGGACGGGCTTTCCAGCTTGTAATTATTCAAAATGGTATGTATGGGATTCCTTGAATTTGGAATAATTGAAAAGATCTGTTAATTTTACTATTTCTTTTTGATCTTTTGATTTAAAGGTGGAAGATAGCAGATATATATTTCCAATACTAGTTGCTTTATTTGTTCAATGCATGCATCATGGAAAAAAAGTCGAATCGTATAGAGGCTAAATCCTCAAAACTAGATCTTTACAGAAAAAAAATATAAGATTAAGACTAGACTGAGAATTCAATACAAGCAGTTCACTACTTGTCCAATTTTTGCTTGATATTCAACTTGTCCAATGAACCATCATCTTCGGCCTTTTCTACGCATCGAATTAATCTTTCAGTCTGATGGAATCATAGTTTAAGACAAGAGTACCAACAGGTGAAACTTGCAAGGTTGCTGTAACTGAAAGAATGTTGTTTAAGAATACAAAATTTGTATGCAGGAGCTTGGACCAATATCTGTAGTATCACATGAACATGACGTGTTCACACAGCGTGGTGAGATGGAACCACTCATAAATATGACGTCAGGAATCTCCAAATTGGATGTCGGTTATAGTTTCTGAGATGAGAGGTTAGATTGTGCTGACAGAAAGAGTTAGCAAAGTGAATCAGCATCAAAGCGCACAATACAGCGGTCCACAGGAACAATCCCAAGACTATGCTGGACGAGCGCATGCTCAAAACATGACTTAACTGAAGTGTTGAATTCGAAGCTTAAAAAGAAGTGGAATCAGTCAATACTTCGCGTTATAAATTCGAAACAACAAAGTGATAAGCATAATAAAAAAGAAAAGAGGATAAGTACGTTAAGCATGTAAATAGATGAAATATCAGTTAAATGCCAAAAAAATGGAAGAGAAGCCGTGGATTTTGAAAGAAGAATGGACAGAAAGTCTAACGGTGGGAAGAGATGACGACCGATATGGAAATCCAATTTTGTGTTTAGATGCTGCAATAGAAGAGGGAAAGGCTATGCTAGAGTATAACTGATTAGTCTCTTCGTAATACGCACAGAAAATAAACCAACGACAGCATAACTGTTGAAGACGCTGTTCACAGAATACTTGCGACCAGATTGTTACGCCGTTGTGTCATTGATTGCGTCCCTTCATTGAACCCTGGTAAATGAATTTGTTGTCTTTCGGTTGGCATATGTCTCTTATACGTGTAGATATGATTAGGAGACTTTTATGTGAGGATAGGCCTATGTGAATAAACAGGCTTGGTGCATTTTTATGTCTGATTATATATATATATATATATATATATATATATACATATATAAATGTGTGTGTGTGTGGAACGGCACACTGACTGTCCTAACGGTTTAAATGATATATAGGGTACCTGCAAGTCATCAAGCTTGCCTCCTGAATTAGGTCTGGACCTGCCGTTTTGACTGTCCCCCTCGGGCCAGTTCATCGGCGATCCTGCCTTCACAAGAGCTGGGTTTGGTCTAAACGAACTATAGTACTGGTCAAGGGGGCGTTCGTATCCACTGCCGCCATAGGTTGAGCTGGGATGGTCATATCTGTTGTCCCCAGTGTAGTAGATATGTTGAGAAGACATTTTCCTTCTCGTGTATAGTAAAAAGTCAGCTGTGAATAATTATCTGAAATAATTATAAACTTTGTCAAGCACAAACTTTACATAAAAAAAGATTTGGTAAATAAAGAATTTTGCTCAGAGATCTATTTTGACATTTTATTCAACGTGTCTGCGATATTTTCTTTTTACATTTCACATTCAAGCTAATATCTTGTACAAAGTGATTTTAACTGCTGACAAGAAGAGTTGGGATCTTTTAGTGTAGATAAATTGATTTTTCCAGCTGATGACCTTGCACGGTATCATAACTCTCACTACTACTTCTGTATCATCTTACTATTATGTGGCAGGAAATGAACTGAAAGACAGATAATGTTTTCGTATGAGCCCACAACCATTCCAAGATTACAACCTATTGTACCTCGGTATCTTTCTGTATAACTTTTTGCTTGCAAAGTTGGTACAAACTCGCATGTCGAAATATTGAATTGCTGAAAGCTATTAGATAAGTAGGACCTAGCTCATGTTTCCCATAGCTACGAGACGACTATATCGTTACAGTAGGCCTTTATAAGAATGCAATATAACAAAAAGTTTCCGACAGAGCCGTATGACATAAGAATCAGGCCAACCAGTCCATGAATCATGACCATGACCTAAACAAGAATGTTATACGTCAAAAGAAATGGAAGAAATAAAGGGAATCTACGATTGCTCATTGATAAACCGGTCGACTTCGAATACACATAATTATTCATATTGAAGTTCATAACACAGACTAATTATTCATAATTGTTACTTTCATTTTTAATTTTAAAAAAGGTTTTCAGTAATGTAATGTTTATTATCGTCAAGACCATTCTCTTTCTTCTTCTTCTTCTTCTTCTTCTTCTTCTTCTTCTTCTTCTTCTTCTTCTTCTTCTTCTTCTTCTTCTTCTTCTTCTTCTTCTTCTTCTTCTTCTTCTTCTTCTTCTTCTTCTTCTTCTTCTTCTTCTTCTTCTTCTTCTTCTTCTTCTTCTTCTTCTTCTTCTTCTTCTTCTTCTTCTCTTCTTCTTCTTCTTCTTCTTTTAATCCCTCTTCTTTTTCTAATGATTATGAATATCAACAAAAACATTATCGTATTATTACGATTATCCTTCTGCTCCTCTTCCTCCACATTATCATTTTATTATTATTTTATTATTATTATTACTACTACTACTACTGCTACTACTACTACTACTACTACTACTACTACTACTACTACTACTACTACTACTACTACTACTACTACTACTACTACTACTACTACTACTACTACTACTACTACTACTACTACGACTACTCCTCCTACTCCTACTACTACTACTACTACTACTACTACTACTACTACTACTACTACTACTACTACTATTATTAATTCCACAATAGTAGTAGTAGTAGTAGTAGTAGTAGTAGTAGTAGTAGTAGTAGTAGTAGTAGTAGTAGTAGTAGTAGTAGTAGTAATAATAATAATAATAATAATAATAATAATAATAATAATAATAATAATAATAATAATAATAATAATGATAATGATAATAATAACAAGTGTTATGCTTACTATTACTATCATCGTCTTTGACAGCATCTCAGTTTCAATCATATATGTTATTACAAACATTAAAGTGCACACCATACCATATCAATAATAATAAAACTGATGCTGTTAATGATAATTAACAATTGATGACACAAAGATATTCCTTCCAGAAACTATTTACACACAGTATGAGAAAACTTACCACGAACTCAAAAAACAGCTATTTTGAGGGAACTTCGCCTGAATCTCGAACTCCTTTTAAAGGAACTGGTCGGATCAGTTCAGTGGCACAGATTGGGGATAAATAACCTTTTGGGGGGAAATCATTGGAGTGTGCGCAGTGGCTGCGAATGTTATTTAAACTTTTGTCAGCATGCAGTCCCCTATACCTAGTGCTGTAAAGTGTGAAGGTCGAGAGAAGCGCTTGGTTAGCTCTGGCTACCTGGGTTTTGTCTTTAATAGCTGGATCCGTGAGAATAGGATTCAACAGGAAATCTCTCGAGAATTTTCCTCCCTCTCTCCCTCCTCTACCTCGTCTTTCTCACTCACTATCTTTATCTCTCTCTCTCTCTCTCTCTCTCTCTCTCTCTCTCTCTCTCTCTCTCTCTCTCTCTCTCCCTCGCTCTCTCTCTTCCTTTCTCTCTCCCTATCTCTCTCTTTCTCTCTCTTTCTCTCTCATCCCCCTCCCCCCCCCTCTCTCTCTCTCTCTCTCTCTCTCTCATCCTTTCATGATTTGGACACTGATTCACTGTCTCTGACTCTCTGCCCTCAACCGCAAATTGAAAAGTGATCAATTTGTTTTTGGTAACCATATTTGATTTCAAGTTTTGCTTAACTAATTTATTTAATAACTGGCAAAAAAAAAGCACATTTTCACTTTAATACTTATTTTCATTTTTCAACTTTTTGTATTATTCTCCAACAATCACCTAGAAATATAATTTATACTAAATAAGTAAAACAAAATAGACAAGGCCTATCTATGAGGGCGACACGGGGTTATTCCGGAAATGAAAGATGTGCTCAAAATTAAGACCCACTTTCACCTCAAGGCAACGTTTCTCATATAAAGAGGAATGTAAAAACCAGGGCAGATGAAACGGACATAAATGACCTGACAGTGACAAAGTCCACTCGTGTCAGTAGAATGGTGTCATTGTACTGACCCATTGCCCTCCCTAAGCTTGAGTTATTATGAAGAGCTTATGGGCATGTTGAAAGAGGCGGAATAAGTTTGTTGCAAAGGTTTAAATGGGCAGATTGAAGGAGTAATAATGGCCAGTTTAAAATAGCTGAAAGTTGCAACTTGCAATCAAAACTTGTTTAACGTTTATGTCACCATCAAAATACTGTGACGTAAACAAGTTTTGATTCGTCCTCTGCAAAAATCATTCTCTTATTTCCATTTCCTCCACTTTATTCTTTGTCTGTCCGTCTGTCTGTCTGACTCTCTCTCTCTCTATCTTTATTCAGATGTATCAATCGCGTTGCTATCTCTTTCGCGACAAAAATAAAGCACAAACTTGAAGCTTTGGGGAGAAAATCCTCTTATCAAGTAGGAGAATATACTCCCCCAGCTAGTTTGTGCTGAACCTCAAATAAAAACTGAAAATAAAATCACGTGTAGATAAATAAATATCACTATTTTGTTGTTGTTGAGAACACTTCGTTTTGAACACGCAAATTCATAACCAGCAGTGCTCCGGATAGCTACCCGCACAGAATAACACTTTTCTTTAGGTCTGTGGCTAATCCTTTTTGTTCCCCTTCCATCAATACAAACCCTTCGAAAACCATTTTCCCATTGGAAAACCTTTCTTGTGAAGCTATGTCCCCTTAAAAAAGCAGAGTGAAGTGAAAAGAAAAAGCCACAAGAGGCAGAACATCTATAAATATATTAAGAAAGCCTGAAAGACTGTCGAAGCGTGAGGACTTTTTACCCAAGACAACTTCTCCTTCAGTCTCGGGATTTATCAAGGACGAAATAATTATCAAAACAGGCCTACGGAGAAGAAAGCCCAGGCTTGAAATGGAACAGCCTACTTGAAAACTGGGCATCGTGAAAAAAAAATGGAGGCTCTTGTTGCATTCGAAAGTACGAAAAAAAAAAAAAAATATTTATATAAATCTTATATGGCAAACTGTGACTGCGACGTCAACCGGAGTAATATGACGTTTTATGTAAACCATCCATGCATAGGTACTAGGTAAACGGTTTTTTTTTACACAGTGCCACCACTAAGCTACTTATGCTGTGGTTGAGAATATTGACAAAGTCAACCACAGTAGACCTATAACTCTACCAAAGCCTACATTATTCTTTTTCAAGCTCTCACATAGTCCAACATTAGACGGTTCACATTATGTAAGCTCTGTTCACTTTCTTTTTACCTTGAAGTCAAAGCACTGTGCCGGTAAGGCCCAGCCTTACTAACTTCTGGAAAGCTTCACAAAAGCGAAGAGATGTGAAAGTTTCCACAACATAAGCGCGCCCTCAACAGCAGATACATCATCACCCTTATCAAAGGTCAAGCGGGCGATATGTGTTCACGAAATGAATCTCTTTTCTTTCATTTTTTTTTTAAACACGTTACTACTTTGCTACTTAAATGTAAGTTACAGTTCTTAGGCGCCAACATAAATTATGATGGCAGGACTAACATGATTAACTGCTTATGATTTATTAACACTGAAATAGTCAGATTGGGTTTTCTTATCCGTGACATACTTAATTTTCTTAATGTTGTTTATTTATACCGACTGCTCTCAACATGTGTAAATTAAGTACATGCAGGTCTAGTATATAAAGGTACTTATTTTAATCAATCTATACAGCGCAAAGAAGAAGCCTCAAAGGAAAATATTTATATCGATCTTTTCTTTTGAAACACAGATATAATCAACTGCTTTATCATCAGAAATACTACTACTACTACTACTACTACTACTACTACTACTACTACTACTACTACTACTACTACTACTACTACTACTACTACTACTACTACTACTACTACTACTACTACTACTACTACTACTACTACTACTACTACTACTACTACTACTACTACTACTACTACTACTACTACTACTAGTTGTGAGGACTGTAAAAGAACAAAGATAGGTAGAGTGCAGCTCCAAAAGGTACAAAATAATACAAAACACGTGAGCTTTTGCCTTTGCGCCTTCGTCAGACACAAAAACAAGAACAACAAACCACACAAGGATATTCACGTATATAAAATTGAAGTAAAAAATGTGAAAAAAAATATATATATATATTTTATATAATTATATATAAATATGTATATTAATATGTAAAAGGTTATTTATAGAAAGATCTACCCAAAAAAGGAAAATAAATAAATAAATAAATACTATGGAAGTGCACACACAAAAAAGAAATATATATATATATATATATATATATATATATATTTCTTTTTTGTCTATATATATATATATATAGATATAGATATAGATATAGATATAGAAGTTCTTACCTTAAATTCTCTTCAAGTGTAGTATGAAGAGAATTTAAGGTAAGATCTTCTATATCTATGAAATGCTCCCACAGTTGAGCACTCATCAATTATTCCAACTTATCTTCACTATATATATATATATATGTACATATACAGAGAGAGAGAGAGAGAGAGAGAGAGACAGAGACAGAGAGACAGAGAGAGAGAAAAAAGGGGGGGGGGGGGGGACCCCACAAAAAAGCAAAATTTTGCTTGCTCAACAACTGACACTCAATTTTCACATAATCAAACGCCTCTCTTGTCCCCCGTCCATGCTCTCTCCAAACACACACACACACACTCGCACACACACACTAGCACACGCACACTTCTTTGAACGTTAAAACATCAATTACGAGATAGAAATTTTCTAAAAGCATAAATGAAAAGTTAATGCTTTCTTTGCGTTAAATAAATGTGTAGCTCACAAGAGAATGTGTATAACGAGACCCTAAGACAAATTTACAATCACACCTTTTCCCAAAACACAGGTGATCTGAAATAAAGCAAGCTGCTCAACTTTAAATACTGGTATTCTTTATGATGGTAAGATTTATAGTAGTTTTTAGGCGACACAGTTTTATGTTACGTAGATTGTAGACCTAGATCTAGATCTATATCAAGGTCTCGCTCGTACATGAACCAGAGAAGATTTTGTTTAGAATTCAAATTTCTAGGCCTGCTAGATAGGTTTAAAGCTGTGTTACGATTAATAATGTCTCATCTAGTTAATGACAGAGAGAAGGCTTGGATGATAATTATTAATAGCTCTTCATTAAATAAAGACCATACTAAGTAACTTCCTTGTCAGTATATTGAATTGAGCTGTAACTTGCCATGCCGTTATTGTGAGTTTCTTGTTTAACATTTGTTGAAGAAAATTAACTCATATATTTATCGAAACCCGAAACTATAATTTCCAAGAAGTCGGAATGTTTCATGCTTTCATTTACCTGCAGTAGACATGAATCCAATTATCTAATATCGTAAAGTTTTGTTCTATTCGCATAGACCCTTTTAAACGTTCAATAATTATCAGGTAGCTACAGATAAATGAACAGCCATGAGTATCCGGAGTAATACCATGCACTTTTTGTTGATCTCTACAAAGTCTCATAATATTTAGAAAAATCTTTGCATAGATTAGGAAAGTACAGAATAAGCTTTTCTTTTTGGCATTAAACTTGGAATTTCCTAAGTATGAAAAAGAAAAGTATGAAATAAAAATTCTATGAGTCCGATGCACCAGGCTGGAATCCATGAAAATAATAAAGGAATAATATTGTGTTTTAAGCTCTCATTTTGTCAGTTATCTAAACCACTCACAAAAAAGAATAGAACAATTAGTGTATTTTTTAACTTTTAGATTGAAATACACCGAATTTTTAGCCTTAAACTATCTCAGAAACTGATGTCACATTCAACCAAAAGTCGAAGCAGCAGTCTATTTGACCAGTATTCACAAGATCTACGCCGAGAGTGAGTGAAATCAAACAATTAAAGAGTAGTTTAGATTGGTATAAAGTGGGCCCATTCACATAATCACAAAAGTCATGTATACGTTATTTAGCTTTATCGGAAAGGAAAGTCACCCACATCCATAAAGCCAGTTACTAAAATGATTAAACCAGATAAAGTTAATGTAGGCTGCACTGCTGGTAGCCTGTAATATTATGCCTTGAAGTGGTACTTCAACTATACAAAGGATTTTGTCTGCCTAGAATGAAATTCGTAAATTGCGAGGTCTAACGAGACATATTGTGACTTTGATATCATCCACATCTGTAAAAGACCGGGTAGTTAGGCCATGAAACACGACCCGTCTATCAACGTGAATGCTATTACAAAGCTTAATTCACGTTGATTGATGTGTGATTTCATTAAGTCGTGATTTTTTTGTCCTGTTCTGCAGCGCCAAACGGAGGGTTCTTGTGTTCCAAGCATTGACTTGTTTGTAACTCCATTCCAATCTTTTGTTTTTTCCCGAAGGCAGTCGACTGTGCTGCTATAATTGTTCTAAACGTTTCCATCACAAGGGGTGCCAATATCTGGCCTACTGTTGATCGATCAATAATGTAAACAGCATGTTACCACGCTAAAACCTGTGTTTGTTCTCCATTCGCGCAATCTATTCAGCTTTTTAACTATGTGAAACTGTTGATCCTGCTTATTTTTTTATTGTAATTAAAGAACACATTTGCAATTTAGTGTCGACCGTAAAGCTATAAAAACTATTATCAGAGTAAAGCAATAAAAACATTCGTCCGTTTTGCGAGTGAGTGAGAGAGGAATGTAAAAATATCAAGCTCTACCAACGATCATCATGTAGGCGAAATAGTGTATTTCACGTTCACATACACACAGACAAACACGCTTACTTACGCCAGCTGATATTGACAAAATGTAGATCTCCAGAAATTCAGTTTCCTTATAAAATTAAACCACACTCACACACAACATTAACGCAAATAAAAAAATAACTTAAAAAGTTGAACGCACGAGAAAAAAAGCATCATTTTATTTTTTGAATTCATTAGAGCCATAAACATAATATTTATGATTGGAAAATTATATATCTGCTTTCGATATAAAGTCACCTGAAAAATTATATGCGAAAACTTAAAAGAGCTACAAATTACATAGGAAATGAATAGTTATTATAATCAGGCAGAGAGGTTGAAAGTATGTAGTTTAACTTGTAATTATGTAATGCATAGAGTAGCTGATCTAAAATATTCAAGACAACTGTGTTTTACTCACCCCGGGAGAACTCTGTAAGCAACTTTCCAATAAAAGGCAAGGTTGAACAGCCCTTGATGAATGGGCAGAAATTCTAAGTTCTTGAAATTAAATAATCCGATTCATTCGCTCATGCAAATTTTGTCTTAGCTTCAGAAATAAAGATGAAAATTTCTTTTCCCTGTTTGATAACGACTTGTACAGGTGTTTTCACCCTATGGCTTCCTCTCTGGGAGTGAGCGTTGCGCTAACTGTCAGCTCATAATCAACATAGTTATAGCAGCATATTCGGATAAATTACCACAGCAAGTAGTGCACAGAATGATATAATAGCCTGTCCCTCCACACAATCATTATTTAGTATTTCCTTGGTGAGAAAAGGTCACCACTATGCATTATCCAACATCATAAAGTGTTTCAGTTAACATTGTACAATGTTAGGGAAACCAAAATACGTGGTAACTGGATATAATGGACTTTTTGTGGGTTTTTTCCATATTTTTTATCCTGATGTTATATTTAACCCGAAGATGTACTTACCATTCAGTTCTTGTCTTATGGAGATACTAAATTAAAACAATATCGCATGGAAAAATTTAAAAAAAAATTATGTAGCATTTTTTTCTTGCTCATGGTTTTTTTTTTTTTTTGTATTCATTAAAACACAGTACATCAAGATACCAGACAATAAGGCCTAAGAGAAAAAGTATGTGTTATCGCTCTGCAGTTTTCGAGGGTACTGCAGAGCAGTACAACCTTAGATAAGCTCTCTTTGCATGGGTATAAATTTTGTGAGAATGCGGTATGGAAACATTAATTTCTTGTATGTGAGGCTAAATAAATCCATCACATTGCAATACACTTTCCAACTTTAAGATAAAGTAATGTACATTTCTCAGAACAAAACGCGTTGGTGAAATATAAATTCGAATAAATTGCTAACCTTGAAGGAGGCGAGGAAAAAATCATAGCTACAGTAATCAAGAAATACAGATATTTTTTTTAATTAACATTAAAGAGCAATACAACTTTAAAAAAAAAGAGGTGTATAATATATATTGAATATGATGAAATTGCATGTGCACGTTAAAGCTTTCAATTCATAATTACCGGTATATAATTGAAAAGATTAAATTAAAAATTTACATTGTAACAGATTATCATTATGGTTTCCAAAATAGATGTCCGGTCACAGCATTTGCAAGACTATTATTTTATCGCAAGGCAATTGAAGCTATAGTTAATAACGTTTTCCACAACATATGTAGAGAAAGATGTGAATGAATAGATGGATAATCTCAAACAATGCGAGAAACGACAGACCGATCCATAATCCGATAGTGCCTCCCACGTCAGACAGGAACTGGTCTAGCTGTGGTGGATACAAAACAAGGAATATGATAACCATAACCATACTCTTTTGGTCTATTATAAAAATATTGGTGAAAATGAACAATTTTTTAAGTACAGTGAAAATGTACTGATAGGCTAAACAGTATCATTTATTTACGTATTTATCTTTTAATGTGACACACAATGATATCGAAACATTTCGCTTTTTATTTTTTTCGAAAATGAGTATTTATAATGAAAAAAATAATTTGTCTTTAAAATTGTTCGTAAGTGATGAGGTTTTCAAGAAATTTAATCTTTTTGAAAAGTTGAATGTCAGAGATTAAGCATACGATACATATCTTTAGGTAGTAGAATATGCTCACATCAAATGATTTTGGAAGTAAAATTTATACTCTGCATGGATAACACATAAATACAAATTTCCGTAGGATATTAAAAAAAAAAATACCACTTAAAAAATTATTTAATATTGGTTTATATATCCTCCAAAAGATGTTCTCTAAAACCTATTAAGACGCAGCATTAGTGGTAGTGCTGGTAGTAGTAGTAGTAGTAGTAGTAGTAGTAGTAGTAGTAGTAGTAGTAGTAGTAGTAGTAGTAGTAGTAGTAGTAGTAGTAGTAGTAGTAGTAGTAGTAGTAGTAGTAGTAGTAGTAGTAGTAGTAGTAGTAGTAGTAGTAGTAGTAGTAGTAGTAGTAGTAGTAGTAGTAGTAGTAGTAGTAGTAGTAGTAGTACCGGTATTAATGCTATAAGTAGCAGTAATAGTGGTAGCCGTGTTTATAGTAGCAGTAGTAGGCGCTGTATTGGTATTAATAGCAGCAGAGTTGGTAGTTATTGTCATTATCATTTAAATCATTCTTATTATTCTTTATCTATTCTTATAATCATCATCATCATCATCATCATTATTGCTATTATTTTTATTATTATTGTTTTTTCCTACTCATCATCATTATCACCATAATATAAAAAAAAATCTTGCCTCGTAGTCAACCAACTCTTTGAGGTCCTCGTAGTTGAGATCTTCGTAATAAATTACCAGATTTATGAACTCATCTCTGTTAGAATAAATTAAAAGGGACAAAATTAATCATATAAACATATATATATATGTATATATATATATATATATATATATATATATATATATATCAACTTTGGTGACTTTTCCGCACATTTTTCTGTATAGGAGACGTTTTATAGAATTTCTTTTCTATCTAAGCGTTTAGCTAAAACTACTAAAAATGTCTCTTCTAAGATTTCAATTCACAATAATTGCCGAAAACATGAATAATTTAAATCATCTGGAAAATGAACTTCTTTTCTTATCCTTGACAGTCTTAAGAAAGAAAAAAATTTAAACATCATTTGACTTCATTGAAATGACAAAACAGCAACAACAACAACAACATCAACAAAAGAAAAACGGATTGGCCAAAATTAAGAAGCAATCAAAATGACTGGTGATAAAGAAAAAATATCCAATACTACCTCAAATCCACTTCATCCTTGTAAGGTAAACCGTGACAGGCGGACGATTCACTGTCGCAAGCAGCGGATGACAACAGTGTCTGGGGAATGACAGAAAATGGGACGGATTTATTTTTTTGTTGGCTCATACAGAGAGAAACACCGCCAAATGAAATATTTAAAAGCAAAAGATCTTTATAAAGTTTTCCTTAAATACAGGGAAATGAGCTGTTGGTCGTTTTTTATTATTGTTTATTTTTCTTAACCTTTCCCAAAGTTAAAAAACACTCTCAGCCAAGATTCAGTCGCTTATTTTAAACGGCTAGATGTTGGTTTTGAAAACTTTCAGAACAAACAAGGGAAAGAGGTTTACTTAAACGTTTTCGATCAGCTCGAATTGCAGCACTTTAAAACAAAGCATCATTGCATAGGATAGTTTTATACTATTACGGCTAAAAAACAATGGTAAAACTTGAGAAGGGCTCTTTTCAAGGGACGCCAGCATTGAAATGAACTAGTGATCGTTTAAAACTACGCGCTATTTCCCCTTTGTTGCAGTTATTTCCTGTCACAACAATACTGGTAATAATAAACGGCCCTTAATTTCTGAAGTCAACAATCATATTGCATAGTTTGTTTTTTAAGACCATAAACATCCATACCATACTGGAACAAATTAAGTATTTTATTCTTATTCTGCATTTCCACCAACCTGTCTTAATTTTATGTGATAAATCTGAAAAGTAATACTTAAATTCAAAGCATATGCAAAGTCTCCATATTATTTTTCCTACATCAATATAAATATACCCGAAACATACACTTCAAAACAGCTGGGAACAATTTCGCACACGACGAACCATAAAACAGCAGTTACTGGTCAGTTTTAAAAGTACTGCTATCTTGTGATGTCCTGGCGAGCTGAGAAGTATCATCTTTACCAGCTACAATACCATATACATAGTTCGTTGAATTCTAAACTACTTATATTTATTTCTTATCCTTGACTTACAGCAAAAGCAGGGCTAGGCCACTTCCTCATGGAAACTGTTTTCTCGAATGTTGCTTCACTGGAGAATGAAGATTTCAAACAGAAATTAATTCAATGTCGTCAAATATCGTACTTAATTTTTACATGCTAGAAGACAACGACAGCTGGATGCAGCGTGAATTCTCAAGTTTTTATCTAAAACATTTCTGTGCAATAAATTTATAGTCTTTTCCAAACTTTTCCAAAAAAAAAAAAAAAAAAAAGGGGTAGCTTTCGAGGTGAGATTAACATTTTGAGATGATTATCTTTATAAGCTGATCTGATGATAAATTTGATCAATAATAATAGAAGTTTCATATTTTTTCAGATTGTAAAGGTGAGCTGAGTTTTGAAACGTCAATATTGATGTCATTTTGTTATTCAAAGCATTTTTGCCATTTTAAGCAAGCCGCATTTGATGGATTGATTGGATATATTTACAACCCAGCCCACAATGAGCGCTGGATCTCGCGGTTTCCGATTCTATGTTAATTGCCTAATCCAAATCATAGTTTGGGTTAGAAGAGACATCGGAATATTCAAAGATCCATTAGCTGCTCCTTTTTTGTTCATGTTTTCTTAAATGGTGTGTGGCAGTTGACTGGCTATCACAAGGTATTGTGTTGCTATGGTGTTCAGATATTTTCTCCTCAAGCATTTTCAACCATGTCAAGATTTGCCTCGGTCTGGCCTAAATACCAGTATTGTAAAAATATTTGAATGAGAATAAACATCAATCGTTGCTAACTAAAGCGAAAGCGTCCAAGGCTTGTGCACAGAATAATATGGGCTTGAGATTTGTTTTATTTGCTGGTTTAGCGCAGTTCAGACTTGGAGTGCTTAGCTTTGAACTGAGACTACCAGTTTCCTCAATGAGATGATTGGCAATCATACTTTAGAACAACTCCTATCATTACTGGCTTCTAAATATTTTGAAGATTATAGTGGTTATAAGTTTTCATTAACTTACAGAGCATAACAATTTTATTAACAGTTTCTGAGGATAACAACTAGACAATATAAGTAATTCATGAGAACTATTGCTTCTTCTATAATAATTGTACTCAATGGTAATAGTTTAACATCATAGCCATTTGGGGCAGTTAATTTTATAGATGAAAACTGTTAAAATGTTACAGTTTATTAGTACAAAAGCAGATTCAACACCAAAGCAAATGCTCTTTACTGCTATAGAATCTTCCGTTTGTCGGTAGCTAAAAGTTAGACTGTGATTATGTAAACGAGCCTTCAGTCTAGATAAACCCTTGACTCACCTACACGGCTCGTGGCAGTTACACGACGTGTCCAAATTTTTCTTGAAGCGTAAAGAAAGCCTCATGGCACACATCATCTCTGTGGATTTACAGATTTTCGACGAAAAAAAAAATAGTACGTATTTTTTTTTTTTTATGATAGCGTGATGCTTCCCTTATAATTTTCAACCACTTTTTCTTGAACGTCTAATAATTCAAAGAAAAAAAAATCCACTTTCACAATGATATAAATGTTTTTAACTGTAAGCCATAAATACATGAGTTACACGTGTGTCATCGGTATTCCCAGAAAAGTCTGCAAGCGATTGTGTTGAATGAACTGCTGTTGATAAATATGTTCTTGATATTCAATTATACATAAACCCATAAGACATAATAACAATTAGCGCTATGTTAATTTTATGAATATCATCATCCCACTTTCCAGGCTTATTTCTATTGAGGAAGTTCTACCTGAAGTTACTTAACTCTAAAAAAATGTCCATTTAAAACATGTTGGCCTTCAACGAAAAAAAAAATACTCTCCATGCTTTTGTTATGTGAAAACACTTATAGGTGGCATCTTAAATCTATAATTGAACACTGGTGTTATGGTAGGACCAAACTGCTTATTATTTTTAGTCAGCACCGGGGCAAAAACTGACAGCATTTCTTTTTATGACTGCATTCTCTGCGATGCCCATTTGTCTTGAGAAAAATATTCACAAGTTAAATCGATCGCATTTGGGATATCGGCTCATCGGTACTATCTTTCAAATCTAGCCCATTTTAAAACTCGTTATAAATCGTTAGGTATCTTTAAAGATATCATAGGATACTGAAGCTAATGGAATATACATATGCCGAAGTTTAACCAAATAAGAAAACTCTTTCCTAGTTTGGTCTACGACCGTGACAAAAAAGAATTTTTTTCTCGCGCTATGCAGTGGAAGTTTGAGATGTAGGTGCACCAAAAACGATCTGTAACTCGTTTATCAAAGGCGGCTTATTAAATCTGCTGAAATTCCAAAGTTTCGCTGATGATCTAAGGTCTAAAAAATATTTCGTTGAATTATTTAAAGTCTAAAAAAAAAAAATTCACGGATAATATAATAAGGTCAAATCTTGTTTCTCTCATACTGCCATTAAGCATGGTTTCGTTCGGCCGGAGTCCTCTACATGTAGTTCGGCTTACCTTTTTGAGACTGGCATGGCTGCAGGTTTTTAGACCGATGAAGAAAACTGTTAATTTCTTGCTGCGTGTTGTCGTAACAACCACATTCATGTTCAGTTCGCTTTTGCTGGCAAACTTTCTGACAAGCCTTTGTGCAATGATATGAAAAACATATAATCACAACTTTAAAATAAAATGCTTTTTAAAAGGTAATATGTATTTAGAAATTAGCATGTTAGGGAAACAGCTGAAGTAAATGGTAGTGATTCTGTTTGCTATGTACAAAAGAAAGTCTCACAGCAGATGCAGTATTGCACGTCTTATTGGTAGTAGTAATAGTAGCAGCAGCAGTGCTATTACTACTACTACTACTACTACTAGTAGTAGTAGTAGTAGTAGTAGTAGTAGTAATAGGCCTAGTAGTAGTAGTAGTAGTAGTAGTAGTAGTAGTAGTAGTAGTAGTAGTATTGGTAGTTTTGTAATGGCAGCAGCAACAGCAGCAGCAGCAGCAGCAGTAGTAGTAGTAGTAGTAGTAGTAGTAGTGGTAGTAGTAGTAGTAGTAGTAGTAGTGGTAGTAGTAGTAGTAGTAATAGTAGTAGTAGTAGTATTGGTAGTTGTAGTAATAGCAGTAGCAGCAGCAGCAGCAGCAGCAGTAGCAGTAGTAGTAGTAGTAGTAGTAGTAGTAGTAGTAGTAGTAGTAGTAGTAGTAGTAGTAGTAGTAGTTGTAGTAGTGGTAGCAGCAGCAGCAGCAGTATGTTGACATATTAAATACAAGGAGGTAGTTTTTACAAGTTGTACTTGGGAGTGGAATTTTGTGGATTTTTTTTTAACAGGTTCAAAGTATTAAGTTGATGTTTACGGCTCTTAGATATCCACACACTTAGGATCAATATAAAATGTATGATAAGAATAAAGCTCACCACTCTTGTATATTTGAATCCATAAGTTTTTCTGAAATTTTTCACCGACGTGCATTTTCCGTAAGGACTGCTGAGTCTTGTCACTTCTACCTGAGGCAAAAGTGAATTTGATAGTAAACCGTCTTGCACGGTACTAGAGAGAGAGAGAGAGAGAGAGAGAGAGAGAGAGAGAGAGAGAGAGAGAGAGAGAGAGAGAGAGAGAGAGAGAGAGAGATAGAGAGAGAGAGAGCGAGAGAGAGCGAGAGAGAGAGAGAGAGAGAGAGCAATGGAGAGAGGAAGAGAAAGAAAGGAAGAAGCCGTCTAATGGTTTAGATAAAATAAACCGTAGAGTTTCGGACGTATATTCAATGTGTACAGTCTATATCTAGGTTTGTGTGCTCTAGTGACGTGTTGCTAGTAACAGCTGATCCTCTGTTGATTCAAAAGGAATTTTCTTAGTAATGGCCTCTTGCTTTGAAAAAATGCCTCGAGCACTTAAGTGACATAGCGCTATTCACGAAAAGTACAAAAAATAAATAGAAAAGAAAAGAAAAATAAATTTGAATTTGTGAAAAAGAAAAATTTGAGGAATATATATGCATATAAATATCAAGCAGTTTTTACAAAGATTAAAAAAAAAAATAGGTTTGCTAACCCTATGGTAATACATGTATTCCCTTAATAAATTTCTACCCGTCTGAGGCCGATGAAAGTCTCACTACCAGTGTTGACCGCTAGCCCCTCCTCGACAGGGAATGGTATTGTGCCCTGGTCGTGTATGACCACCTGTATTCCTTTACTATTCGCGATTCCAGGTACATACTCGTCAGTTTCTAGGAACAATGTCAGCTGAAGACCTTCAAGTTGAAAGCAAAAAAATTACCTCATTTACTTCTATCGTAAAGGCAATATTTTTAAAAGTTTTCAATGTAGACAGATGGAGAACACAAAACTGTAGTAACGTAAAATATTCTTTCTAAAGTCATGGTAAGTAAAGGCTAGATCCTCTCACTCTCTATTTCTGTTTGTCTGTCTGTCTCTCTGTCTAATTCTTTCTCCTCTAATGCTCCCACCCACCCAACCCCTATTTTTATGTCCTTCTTTCTCAGAAACAGGAACCCAGTTCTCTCTCTGTGTCTGTCTGTCTGGCTGTGTCTCTGTTTCTATCTGTCTGTCTGTCTGTCTGCCTCTCTCTCTCTCTCTCTCTCTCTCTCTCTCTCTCTCTCCCTCCCTCTCTCTCTTTCTCTCTCTCTCTTTCTCTCTCTCTCTATCTTTTGTTCTCTATGTATTTCTTATTTTAATGAAATGAAAATATTCTCAAGAGTGATTTTTTTTTTAACATTATAGTCCTCGATCATTCTATTTTCTTCAGAATAGTTGAAATATTTGAAGGGTATATTTAAATCCATTCCTATTAACGTTAATCATTAATTTTTTTTTTTTAAATGAGTTTTACCATCAGCAGGACCACTCATACGACTGACGAACTTGTGATACTGCAGAGTATAACAATTCCCATACTGCTCCGTCAGCAGCAGAGTAAAGTTACTGGGAAGGAACAAGAAGGAAACAATTTGTTTTTACATATAATTCTATCTTTTACGCAAGTAATATATATATATATATATATATATATATATATGTGTGTGTGTGTGTGTGTGTGCATTTCTTCCTTTTACTGTCTAAATATGATTAATAATGTATGTATTTTCCCCCAAATCTTTCTATCTGGTCGCCTCTTTTTTCATATCGATGAAAATGTTTTTAAATTTTAGATCAATATCAATATTTCAGAAGGGGTCCAGACCAAGATATTAAGTTAATATATGCAGCTCACTTAGTTATATCCCTATAGGAAAAAAAGCACTTCATGTTATTGAACAATGTAAAATTGTATTTTCCGTTTTAAAAATATAGAAGCCACAAGCTGGGATTTACTTTAGTCCAGTTTAGCTTAGGTGATCATGTTTTCAGTTGAGGGATTTTTTTTTTAACTTTCCTTTAAAAAAAAATAAGTAGAGTCTTTTACACATAAAGGCTATGCGGAAGTATTTTGACTCAGTAGGATTAACCTAGTGCGACTGCCGCAGTATATTGGGAAAAGAATATTCTGATTCTTTTTTTGCTCAGTTCAGATAAAAAAAAACGTCTAAATTAACCTAGAAGTTCAAAGAAAATATGCCCCAGTTTTGAGCTGAAAGTTAACAGCGTATCCTGAAAATGCGATGAAAATTGATTGAGGCCGAGCAACATTAACAACGCATGCGGATTCACACACAGGCCCGGTACAAACACAGCGTTCCACAGCTTACAGATTCGAGCTAGGATTTAAACCAAGCCACCCTCCCGCGATATCGCTTCTTCCTACTGTGACTTAAAGGTGAAGGCCATTCCAAATCTTTTACTTTGAAACGCGAGACATAGACAAAAGTAACAGCAAAAGTTTTAAAATTATCACTTAAGTCAACATCCTATTTTATTTCAAAGAGTTCTGTGCCAATGGCTGACCGATGAAAACCATTCTTTTTTTCCCCCCTGTTTGTTTCCAGTAACATTTTATGTCTCATCACAAAGGAAAATAAGGAATTCAGTGAGGTAGCTACAAGTCCCAAGTAATAATATGATTTAAATGATAAAGGCCATCAGTTCTAACTGTTGTGGACATCATCTTCAAAAAGGTATTTTAAAGCATGAAATTTCTAGCAGAGCTCGACCTGCCGACACATTCTCTTCCAGCGAAGGAACACTGCAGCAGCATGTCATTGATCTGGTGTCCCATTTGAGCACGCACAGATCTGGGAAAAGACAAGACGGTTTGAGTTTTAGCGCCATAAAATGTATCTAGTGGCTTCTGTTTCTTAAGGCTGAGTTAGTTTATTTATTGCCAATGTAATTTTTAATGTGTATTACAATTAACCAGAGTGACAATACTTTTTTCCTTTGTAAAACAAACTTTTATATTTCAATAGTGACATAGTACGGTAGTGAAAGTGTTTGAGACATGAAAAAATTGCAAATAACCGCATGTAGAAGCTTCGCTGGCTAGAGCTGGTTCAGAGAAATTTTCAAAAATCCTTGTGGAGAGGATGACGATAAAAGCAAGAATTTGAACAATGCATTGTTCCGGTAAAAAGTTTTTTTTTCTTTTTTACCATTTAGATTTCTTTGTTACAATATATTCGTAAAAAGACCTTTACTGCACTACGAACAGAAGGAAAAGGTCTCAATAGCAAGAGGGCAGAGAGAGAGAGAGAGAGAGAGAAAGAGAGAGAGAGAAGAGGGAGAGAGAGATAGAAGGAGAAGGATAGAGGGAGAAAAAGAGGTAGAGAGATAGAGAGAGAGATAAATAGATAGATAGATTGATTGATAGATAGATAGAGAAAGAGATAGATAGATAAATAGAGAGAGAGAGAGAGAGAGAGAGAGAGAGAGAGAGAGAGAGAGAGAGAGAGAGAGAGAGAGAGAGAGAGAGAGAGGCGGGAGGAGGAGGCAGTTGCAGACAGACACTTACGGCGAATGCTGTAAGAAAATCTGTCGAAATCTCTGCTCTAACATCCACAGGCCTGAATGATTCGACTCAGTCTCCCAGCTACGTTGATCTTTCTTAAGAGTAAGAAAAAAAAAGATCAAAAGTTTATTTCCTTATGTTCTACATATTAACCTAACATCAAAGTTTTCATTTAGTACTAGTGCTGTGTTTTGGAACTCGCAGTAATAACTGTACACAATGTAGGTAGTGCCAGGTAAAAAATTAACGCTTGAAGCAGGTCATAGAACTGCCTCTACCTGTATCACATTATCTAAACCTAGTCAGTTTGAAGTCGGTGCAGTAGATTGTAGAGAGCTATATTGCTTGTCGTTACCCCAGGGAATTTTAGTGCATCATCAGTGCAGGAGGTCTATTGAAATAAGAGAAGGCTAATTTGGTATAAAAGTCTAAATCTATTTATAGGTTCTTTTAAAAGTTTATTATGATAAAGCTTCAGATAAATAGGCAGAAAAGAATTCATGTGTTTAAAAGATCTTAAAGAAGCAGATTAGAAAGGAAAGAATAAACTGAAATTCCGGTATTTGAGTATGCACACATGTCTAAGACTAACTTTTGTCACCTTGGACTTACTTGATATCGATGGATTAACGTAACATCTCTTAGTAATAACAAATCAAGTATGAATGAGCTCGAAAGTACTATAGCACCTGTTTGAATCGAATCGGCGAGACATTTTTAATTCACTTTGCATTAGCTTGAGATTCATTAATTTAAAGATCAATTTTGGAGAACAAAGCTAATACAAATATTTCTCTTAGTGCCTTAGTTTCGTAGATAGTGAACGTAGAAGATGAATAAACAAAATTCCTTTTTTATCCCCTTGGTATCGAAAGAAAGAGATCAATCTCGCTTTATCATTCTTTATTTCTCTCACATGGCTGTAAGAGAATCTTTTCAAATGCATTTAAGTTAAAAAAAAATCAACTTTCGATAATTTTATTCTATCGATCAAGATAAAACTTTTATTATTCGATGAAAGAAATATTTATATTTGCTCGGAAGCGAAGAAAACTTAAACTAGTTCTATCCTTAGACAGTGTATCGACCAAAAAGTTCAATAAATCGACTCCTCAATTTTCATTTGTTCTATGTCCACATGACGTAGTTTTGAGAAAATGGCTATAAAACTTTCATTCACCTTATACTCATATGCTGGACGTAGATCAAATATAAGAGAATTTGACCCATTTTACTTGGCTGTTGATTCTAAAATTAACTGGGCATACCGATAATGTTTTGATGGGATGGAAACTGACGTTCGCTCTAATTTTAGTGAAACTGGACATAGAGCAAATGAAAACTGAGGCGTCGAAATATACGGTAGGGCTTTTAAGTAGGAATCCATTTTTTTCTTCCAGCAATCCAGTGTAATTAAAACTTATCGAAATTTCAAAAACTTCTATTATATTTATCATTTAAAAGAAAATGGTAAAATTGTCACTGGCAAGTAAATTGACTTGTAAGTAACACACTCCTTTTCTTTTTAAGGACGAATTTATTTATCCTCATCTAAAAAACAAACGATCAAAACATCTAGAAAAGCACATATGTATAAAAGAAATTGTTCAATATTTTTGTATTAAATCATTTCATTTGAATCCATTGTGGAAAGAGGAAAATGTCGAGTAATACAGTATATCCTACTACTTGAATGATTCACGCACTGATTATCCATCTGATGTGATGTAGAGAGATTTCTTGATTTTTACCTTACGGATGAATTCGTCCATGAACGTCTGCACCACAGTAATATTCTTCTGGCCCTTGCCAATTTCATCGAAAACGTGTTTCTTTCTCAATTTTCCTCTTCCTCGGTTGTTTCTTTTCACTTCTGATTGTTTCCTGGAGTAAAAAAAATATATTTCATATTGTGTTCCAAATGGAAGATGCAGTTCACGTGTTGGTTAAACATGATGAGCATGAATGTTCCTTGTTATCATACTCTGAAATCCATCATAAAATTACAATCTAATTAATATTTGATTCAATGCCTCTAGATCAAGACAGTATAACCTGGAGACAAAGCTCAAGTTAAATGTAGCTAATAATTAAATTTTGACTTCCAGCCCTTAATTTTACCAGACTTGGTGGTCCACAGATGTGAATCTCAGCCAACGCAAATTTTTACCTTTATTTTTTATACGTCACAGCGAAAAATTACTAGGTGACACAGATTAACTGCTAAAAGTCACAAGACAACATGGCGGTTTATATTTGTGTAGGATTATATGAATTTTTTGTCTAATCGTCATCAATCTGATTTTAACGCCTGATTACATTGATTTACTAACAACGCTTTGCTTTTCCAAGCTTTGTGCTTAGCTTAACCGCAAACTATCGTAGGCATAATTATTATATGCAAACCCGAGTACATTAATCCTCTCATCGCACTGGATTGTCTAAAGAATTCCTGTTCAAATCGCCGGTTTTATTCAGTGAGAGAGACCGGTACATCCCAAACTAGTTTCGGTTTCTCTGCCTAGGTCGGATTCGGTTCATCTTTGTTTCTTCGGACTGAATCCGAGCTTTTTACATGACCTGTACGTTGCTTAACAAGAGCACCGACTATTATTTTATGGAGCTCCGCATTCAGTCGACCCATATATCAGTTTGCTTCTGCTTTTTTTATGTTGAAAAGTCGGTTATCCTATTATTGCTTTCACGATTCTCGAAAGCCAAAGAATCTGGCTATTATTATCTTCAATCCCTTTTACATCGAGATCTAAGAAAGATATTAAACTATTATTCATAATCAGTGCCTAAAGAGCGTAAAAACGGCTGATTGTTTTGCGAAAGTGTCAAGGAAAAAAACATTCGGAGTGTACTACAACCAGCAAAATTCTTATCACGTAAAGTCAAAACTGTAAATTTGACTCATTTATTGCGCGTGCCTGCTGTAAAGCGATTATCTTAACTTAGCTTAGACGTGTTTGTCTTTGCGAAGGGTGAACTCTATAATTATTAATTTAAATATCAAAATGTTGTTGTTTAGAGCCAAGTAAAACCTAGGAAAAAACAGCAGTTCTGGTAGCCTGAGATGATCAACTATGAGATCTGAGAGACGAGACTGGGGTTTTAGTGGCCTCATCAAGGGCGGATAACTCTGCTGCATAATGTGTTTAATTCGCCCTTACCCGGCACATGCTTGTTCTCTAACAGAACAAGGCTAAGTTCACCTTGAGAATGAGAAAATAATTATCGCCCAATATTGAATCAAACATACCATTTACAACAAAAAAGAAAAAAAACAGCAATAAGAAAACACTTGCTAAATTCCTAGATCATCTTCAGCTTTTTTTCTTCGAACATATCTCTTTATTACTTTCATTATGCTTACCAAAACTTGCAGTTATAATATACACGCGATTTGCCTGAAATTTCCTTTACAAAAATGTATGGGGAAAACCAGACAAAGAAGCGTAACATGCGTATCAAGACTTGTGTGATAAGTCAAGTTCTATCATGTGTGGCGTTAAAGCATCCTCAGTGTGAATTAACTTCCTGGTGCTGGTAGGAAAGCTCTTTGCACTGCTCGCCAATCTCTCTAGGATGTGAGTGCAAGTCTCTACAGTTTGTAAATTAACCCCGCTGCGCTAACATTTCATTAGAGAAAGCAATCTGCAGCTAGCGGTATCAGCTTACAAATTGCTCTGATGCCATAGGCAACAGTCGGTGTTACTTAGGATTTGAGAACGGCACAAAATCTTGTAATTCTACTCTGTTTTCCCTAAATGATAAGCAACACGAATTGCTGCTTCTAACGTGAGAACATTTTGTAGGATACTAGCAGCTGCAAATTGCTTCTGTAAATACAGAATATTATCTGCGTTTGGTAATGAAATAATAATAAAAAAAAAAACTCGATGGTGTCAATAAATCTCCATAAACCCGGTTCCTGCTTTGCCTGAAGGTCACTCGGGCCTATAATGTCCTGTAAGCTGCAAATGGTTGGGGCCAGTTTGTAACTAATTCTCACTGGTTGATGGGAAGCAGTTGTGAAAGTCTTGTCAGGAAACGTTTCAAGAGTGCATTCCCTTTCATTTTCTAGGAATTTTGGCAGATCATATTGACCTTTTTAAAACAATTATTTTGAGGTAGACCTGGATCTAGATCTAGATCTAGCGATTGCCTCAGCCTTCATATGAATACTATACGCCCTCTTGAAAATAGATCAGATTATTTGGAGTCTAGATTTAACCTAGATCTAGAATTAGATGTCCACCAAGTACCGCACAGAATAAACAATGATATTGGAAGAAAGAGACCTAGAGGCAAGGGGAAGAAAACACCTCGATCTAGACAAATACTAGATCTATTTTTAGATCTTGCGATTGCCGCAGTTCTCATGTGAAAATTATGTTGATAATAATTCGGATGATTATTTGGAAGCTTGACTTAAATCTAGATCTACAAGTCCACCAAGTAGACTGAATGCACAGGATATCAATGATATTGGAAAGGGCTGAATTAGATAAGGAATATGGACAGATTGGGCGTAAGCCGGCATAGAGCATTCACGAAAGGTGAAGGGGTAAATTAAGATCTCATTGGTTTTTTTGTTGTTTCTTTTTAAATAAGCCAAAAATTTGTCATTGCACTTCGGTGCTTTATCTGACAAGCATATAATAGAAAATTAGTATTTGAGCAAATTATATCATATTCATATGGAAGCAAGTCGAAGGAAGAAAGGGGAAGAGATAGAGAGACAGACAAAGAGACAGACAGAGAGAAAGAGAGGAGAGAGGGAGCCGGTATAGAGGAAGAGAGAGAGAGAGAGAGAGAGAGAGAGAGAGAGAGAGAGAGAGAGAGAGAGAGAGAGATGGAGGCAGACAAAAATTCATGTAGATGAGATGTATATACAACTCATAATTCAAAGATGTTTGAGGAGAAACAAAGAAAGAGAGAGACACTGAGAGAGAGAGAGAGAGAGAGAGAGAGAGAGAGAGAGAGAGAGAGAGAGAGAGAGAGAGAGAGAGAGGGGAGAGAGAGGGAGAGCATGTGTGTCATAACAAGTGTTTGCTTGAGGTTCTAATTCTTGCTTTTATTCTCGTATCACAATTCATCTGAAAACTATAAGAGGTTAAAGTGCTCATTAACTTATACTCACTGTGGTAACGCAAATGCCAATTTTGAGATAAATGCTAACGAGTATTTAAGTTCAAACTGCTTCATTACATACTCATTACAAATTCCAGAGAAAATACAACCCCTGGCAGTTAATGAATAAATCTAATTCACTTTAATGTGCTCAACTATCCAGGGATGTCTGGTCCTGTTCTATTAGACGGTTTTGACGTTCCAATACTCCGTCTAGATCTGGGCTTATTGGTAACATAGCTCTACAAATATGAGATAGACTTCTCCATTATCTAGCTATAACGTTTACCGTTGTCCTGCTTCCTTCTCTCTTTTGTCCTGTGTTTGGCTGGCAGAGTTTGCTCGGTTTTTGTCTTTCTTCCCTCCTTTGAGTGGGAAGTCACTGATCTCTTTGGCTGGCTGATCGCCGACGTGTTCGTCATCACCCTCCTCCAGCTGAAGATTCCTCATAACTGTATTTGGGTTAACACTGGCGATGAATTCATTCATCTCCGCAGAGGCCAATATACTCTATGGATTCAAATTTCATGTTATTTTTCTTTTAACGTTCCCTCTAATTATTGTAGTATAGGCTTTGAGTTTGGACAATGTGTGGAGGTGCGTGTGCTTTTGGCGTTTATCGAAGTGTATTGTAGGTTCCTGCTATATGCATAATATATAGGTTTGTCTCTATCTTCATCATCACTATTGCCAATAACATAATATTTATTTTTCTTACCATTTTGCACGTCTCCTCATTCCATTTCAACATTGCCTTTTTCGTCTGTTTTCTTTCACTGATCTTTATTTTTTCATCTTCTATCGGTCTCTCCCGTCTACTCTTCTTCCCTTATTACTTTATTTCACCTGCTCCAACATGGCCCTATGTACAATTCTCTGACTTTAATACTAAAATGATACTAATTCTGAAAAAAAAAGCGCTAGAACGTTTGGTTTAAAAGGCTTTGGATTCTGAGTTTAAGGTGGCAAGTCGCGGTAAAATGGATACTAGTTCTCACCTGTGACATTCTCAAGGGGTTCACATTACAAATAGTCACCGCAGGAAACTGGAGATTGCTGAACGATAAGTGCACTTGGGTCTGCTTCTTGTATTCGTAGTACGTGAGAAGCAATCTGTATACATTCAAAGAAATGAAAAATAAAACAAAACAAAAACAAAAAAAAAAAAAAAAACCCACAAAAAACATCAGCACTCACATAGAATCACTAACAGCCATCAATTACTTAAATACTGTCATGATTTTTAAGCAAAACACTAGATGGAGAGGACTATCACTTACAGGTTGAGTTATTTAAACTCTTTGCGGTTCATCACTGTATAATATATCATTACTATATATCATTTCCTTGATTTTATATCAATGCAGTCATTTGCTGTTACTAGTTTCTTGTCTTAAAGAAGGTGGAAACTATCGACTGCTTTTTATCATCTACTATTTCCGTTATTTTGCTGTCTGAGTAAATTTACCGAGCAGCAGCCCATCAGTACCTCCAGTACAAGTTTACTCGGATGACTGCATTGAGCAGATTTTTAACACTAAACGCGTTGGTTCGAGTTATGTCATACGCTACAGAGCCACCGCCGGCTCAGTCGCTGGAACATGCGATTTCCAAACAAGAAATTAACCATATGAGTTCGGATCACAGTTAGTCTCTATGTTTAAGGATATTGCTATGCCATGTCTTTGAGATGTTATTTCATGCTTAAAGCACCAATGATCTTGGTATCCGGTATGTAGTTGGTATATAGTTGTCTATCGGAAAAATAACAGCCTTTGATAATTTTTTTTCTACACAGTGTTCAATGACATGACTTAATACATGTATTTATAAAATTGCGCTCTTTTATTTCCAATCTGAAGCAATCACCAAGCCTTCCTTTAATGTCTGCAAATACTTACCTATAAAGATGGAAAGACATAAGTCCAAAGGCTGCCATCAGGAGACATGACCAGATCGCTCTCACCAGTTTATTGTCGGCCCCTGTGATGAAAGGCAGGCCGCTCATGGAGCTCTTGTCCGCGAAATTTGAGAAGATTCCGGCCAAGCCTTGTGGACGTTCATCATTTTCCCTGCTGTCGGATACGGCATTTATGGAAGTCCTGTGTTTTCTATTCGGGTTAGCATAAACATTTGGCTCTTCCTTCGCCATCAGGGATTGCTTTGATCTACTACGCTTTGTTAACTATTTATATTTGAAAAAAAGGAAACAAAAAGAAATCTGCTGTTTGTATAAAAATCTTTACCCTAGAATATCTTCCTTTTCATTTACATAAAAAGTGTGCCAGATTTTAACAGCCTATCATCGTAGAATATCCGACTTCGCCTTTAAGTTGAGATTTGCACAATGTCAATACTCACAATCCTTCTCCTGCGATATGAATAGGGCGCTGAATGAAGCTCTTATTTCATCTGAATAAATCTTTACGCACCATGAAGACCTGACACTGGAGGTTATATCCGCATCTTGGAAAACTCAATGCTTTCAAACTGTTTCAATGAAGAGATAAACAAAGAAAACAAACTTAAAGTTAAACCTCGCCTCCTCTTGTAGACGCCAAACCAAGATATAGCAGCACATTCCAGGCCAGGCTAGAGCACTGCATAACAGATTGTGCTGCACGAAATTCCTAGTATCAAGATCCCCTGCGAAACTCACACATTACCCCCATACACGAGTAATTCTAGCAAGAGAGGCTCACGCGGCTGTGTAGCTGCACCCAGGCACGGGGATAACTTTATAATGTCAAACTCTAATTTTTTACATTATTCGCTCGTGGAGGGAGATGCTCATCAAATATAATGTTTATGACAGAGCACTCACACCGATGAATGGAACTGGTTACTTAGGTATGAATTCACAGAGTTAAAAAAAAAACCAGAAACTGTAACAAGCGGGTAACAACTGAGTTAAAATAAAAACTAAAAAAAAAAACAAAAACAAAACAAAAAAACTGCTTTCCACTCAGGGCAAGGCTTCATGCTGATATTTCTCCGTTATCCCAGAATTATCTCGTAAGTTCATATAAATTAACTGAAATCATAAAAGCCATAGCTTTTTTTTTTACCAATTTAAAGTTTTTAAATCTTTTATGTATGCTGAGTTTCTGCACTATTTATTTTTTCTCTTATAATCATTATGCCATATTTAGATTCTTTTTGCACACTGATTTTGTTAACAACCTGTAAAACCGAAAATGAGATTGAATTGCTTTGCAGGGAATTTGCTTTCAAAAGCCGTTATTTGTTTAGATTACCACTGGAAAATATTATAGGAAGAGCGAGATACTCAAAAGTGTAAAAAAAAATGATATATGAAGACGCAGAGGGACAGTATAAAGCCACCAAAAAGTATCCCCCGTCACATTCGCGATCAAATTGGTCAGATTGTGTACTAGTCCTGCCGGCCTTGTAATTCGGACAGAAGTTAAAGGGGTTTTCTCATTCTCATATTTTGAGTTTCCATTCTTCGTCTATAATTAATGAAGCAGGCGAAAAATGAGGATCATTTAACCGAGCATTTCTAGACCACCAAGGCATGTCAAATTTGGCATATCGTTTCAAATTGCCCTAAAAGATTGGACTGGTAATATTATTTTTCACCAAAATAGTGATTTTGGAAAATTAAAGGCAAAAATGTGATTATTATTATTTTTTCTTTAAAGAAAAAGGTGAATGTGCGAACTACTTCCTGTAAACACAGCTGGGCAAAGATGGCAGGAAAGAAACTGAAAGTAGGCTTACAGAGTAATGAGTGTAGGCGGCGGCAGTTCTAAAATCGTCTGGAATTCATCTACACGCTATAGAGCAAGATCTAAGAAAAAAGAATAAAAAAAGTTCTTTGAACATAGATTCTAGATCTAGGGCTTAGATATTTACAGGAGCTATACTCAAAGGAAAAGTTATGATCTAGACCTAGATAGATTTCGATTTAACTCTTAGGCTTAGGATTTCCAAAGGATTTAAACCTAGATCCAGATTCTGTGTTTAGAATTGTAGGCATATGTAGATTTTAGATAAAGATAGATTGATGGAGGCATAAACTTGTATCATTCACTTAAAAGGATAGATATCAAGACCATTAAAGGCTTTTTAATAAATATTCGTACCTCAGCCCCGGCAAATTGACGCCAGGGTCCTGTTCGTAAAGGGGACTTTTCAGCTTGTTTTTATTTTTTAATTTACATTTTAAAGCGAGATTTTTTAATTCGCACTTCTTGTAATAGAAGTTTTAATGATATAAAGATAAATATCTGACACAATTTACTAAAATGTTTTTAATGAACACATAAAGAGAAATGATGCAAAAAATATTTAGAAATTGTTCAGTTTCTTGTTCACTATAATCAAGAATATAAAATGTATCGAAAAAAATTCAGACAATAATGTAATAATTTACAACAATGACACCATTTATCAAGGAGCACTATAAAAGCATTTATTTCATTTTAAAAATATTCATTTCGGAAAGATCATCTGCTGGAAACACATCCAATTGTATGCCCTAAATTCATTGCATAAAGCACTTCAATCATTATAGGTATTCGGATAAGTGGGAAATATTTTTCGAAATAATTTAATCCATGTAGAGCAAGATTAGTGTTCGAATCACAGAGTTCTAGATTTAGCCAGGTAAAATCGTGTCATAGAAATATTTTGCACATATCTGCGTTGTCAGTTAAATACAATTCTACACCCAAGCTAAAGAAACTGACATGTCAATCAATTATTTCTTGAACGGTTTAATTACCATGAAAAAATTATTTTTAGCTGAGTACAGTCAATCTGCATTCAAGAAAAATATACTCCTTTTTATGTGGGTCACCAAACCTTGAAATTGTCGTGCATAGTGATCTTGTTGTGTTTCGCTTAGCAGATGTGGTAGAAAATTTGTAACTGTTGTAGTTGAACTATGATTTCAAGAAAAATTTGACTTAAAAAATTGGCATTGTCTTGTAAAGATATGATGTCCATTAAAAAAATAAAGAAAAGTCAAAAGCAACCAAATAAAAAACAAACACGGACACAGTGATAAGATATCATCAAAATAAAACCCCATATTATAATCAACTTAATCTATACTCCATCTTTTCACAGCAACCACACAGCATTTATAATAATCTTTGTCAACACATTCCTATACAGCGTCCAAGGTTATCTCTGTCGGCGACCAGCACAGCAGATGTAGAGGCAGATGTCTGTGATGAGGTGGATGATCTCAAACAGTGACAGAAGAGATAGACCAATCCACAGTCCTATAGTTCCTCCCACGTCAGACAAAAATTGGTCCAGCTGTGGTGATAGTACCACCAGATATAAATTCAAAGTTTGGTTGCAGAGGGTGGAAAAGAAAAAAGTGGGATGGGAAGAAGGGGGTAGTTAGAACAATGAAACAGAGCATATCAAGCTTGATTTAGTTCTCTCCTTATTTGAAATTTTTTATCTTTTAAATTAAACACACAAAACAAAACAAAAACGAACAAAAAACAATTACAGAATATATATTTTTTTAGGATGCAACATATGGGAAAACTATGATATGTATAGTAACACCAGATATAAATTAAAAGTTAGGTTGGAGAGGGTGGAAAGGGAAAAAGTAGGATGGGAAGAAGAGGTAGTTAGAACAATAAAACAGAGCATATAAAGCTTAATTTAGTTCTATCCTTATTCGAAAAATTTTATCCTTTAAATTAAAGACACAAATATTTATATATTCTGCCACATAAATTTGATTAATTAAATTAAAATTATTGAGGAAATTTTTATTTTTGCGGTTTACCATCAGGTGTAAGGCATTCCTCTATCAATTGGAAAAAAATTGTACCGTGAGAGGATAGATTCGCAGACTTAACGTTTGAGAGCTACTTTACCTCATAGTCTGGTGACTCTGTCAACTCTTCGTAGTTCAGATCCTCATAGTAAATGACCAGCTTCACGAACTCTTCTCTGTTGGGGTAAACTAGACTGCTTAACTAGTTACTCTAAAACGGCATGTTGTATTGTTTATTCTTCTTTTATCGATAGTTACAATACAAGCTGACAGATAAATACTTTTCAGCAAGAAAAGGGTTAAGAGAAAAGTGACATTTTAGTGTTTAAGTTCATTACAGGCCTGTTGTTCCAAAAGAAATATCCATACTTATATGCAACATTATGCTAGTATGATATCCATAAGTCTTAACCTTTAAAAACAATTTTGTCTCTTTTCCCCGAAACAAATAATTACATAGAATTTAAAACATAAAAACTGAGTAAAAAATAAGTTAATGGTTCTTATAAATTTTACCCGTAATACATTTCTTGATGCTTGGTGCTTACTTGCAGTTTTGCAATAGCAAAATGCGTAAGAGTCAAGTATTGCTGCTGTAAGATATAAGTTCGAATTATGCTCACAAAAGTTAAATTTTAATCATTTCAAAACAATGTATCATTGCTCGCAACAACAATACTGCAGGAATTAATTCACTGGTTTTGGAACTTTCGTTTAAAATTACTTGGTACTAGGAAAACTGCACTTTACCTCAATTCGTATCCACTCTTTCCTGGCAAAGTGCTGCACACAGGAGTGTTCTGCTTGCACGCGGCGGATGACATCAGTCCCTGAAGGAGAATGTTTCATACAGTCAGACATTAGTGTCACCAAGAGAGATCTCGGAACTTAAATGTAAAACTGTTCTATCCTCATAGATATTACCCATATTTCCATTAAATAAATAATGGCACAAAATGAATTTAGTACACTATGGAAATTATAGTTGGCGTTCAGCCAATGTAATTTCGAAGAAAAAAACAAAGTTCATAAAAATATACAAACAGATTTATAGTTTAATCAATGTGTTTTTGGTGCAAAAGGAATTAAAATACTCAAAAAACAAAACAAAAAAAAAAGACAAAACAAAAAAAACCTAATAGTTAGAGAAGATCATTGATTTGTATCCAACAGCTGGAATGAGGTCTCGGCAAAGCAAACTTAATCAAATCCATTGTATAGAGTAATCCTGACAAGTTTTTATGCTATTATAATTCTTGAACGATGAAGATGCATTATGTCATTGAAACAAAAGTTAACATAACCCATCATGTCATACTTTTAATTTTGTGAGAATATATGATGTTGGGAAAATACTGTAATAATACACCAGCTAGTTTAACTAGTAAAGTAGAAAATTAAAGACAATAAAATAATGGAGACCTTGTAATCAAGGAATTAGTTGTAGAAAAGTAAAACGATAATTATATTTTACGAATGAGCTTAAGAAATAAAAAGAACTTTGATAAACATCTTAATGAACTTTAAGATATGTCTTGCCGAAGTTTAAAAAAATCTGTTTGCGATAGGTGAAACAACTATGTTTATTTTTAAAGATCTAAGAGTTAATATAATTTCTAGGGTTAAATAAAAGAGTTATTCACCGCTAAAGCAGGGTTTGGCCAACTCCTAAAGGAGACAGTCTTCTCAAAAGTCGTTTCTCTGTGGATATAGAGAAGCGTAAAAAGAGTAAAAAAAAAAAAAAAGATTATGCAGCACAAGATATTTTGGGAAAAAAATCACAAAGTAGAGATTTCTTGTAGATTAGTTTTGATGAGATCACTTAAGTATTTTCTCTAAACATTCTGATTTCAAACTCTCAACAGTTCACATCTATTAATTTCATCTGGCGCTTATGTTAAAGAACCAGACTTTTAGTAAATTTGGTCGATATTTTTACTTCAATTGAATGTACTAAGAACATGACTGTCCAAGACTTTAAGCGACTGAAGACTTTCACTTCCTTGATTTAAAAAAGCTTTGCACAGACATCAATATTAAAATTTAAAGTACTCCCCGATAAAGATAATCTTCAATTTATAAACTGAGACGTAATGTCTATTGGAATAGTGTTTTCAAAATAGAGAACAAGGGGCATAAATCTGACAAAGTGGTGATTTTGAAGTTAAATCATTTTTCTCTTATTAATGTTCTTTAGAAGCACGCTTAAACCCCACCGAACTCTGTGCCCATAATGGCGAGGGTGATTTTTGGACTTCAAAATACAAAGGCAAAGAAAGCTAACTACAGTACAATCTTAAAAGGTTTTAGCATAATGTTAAGCAGGCCTTGACTTCAACCATTGTTTGGGACGTCCAGTGGTCGGGGACAGATTCCATTTAATTAGAACCACAAATGGCTTACAGAAAAGCCCCATTCTCTGTTACAGAAGTCCGGTAAACTTAGGTAACGAACAAATAATCAAAAACTTTTTGATGCTGTGCCTCATCATTATAAGGTACTTAAAAAATTGTAACATATGCTAAGGTGTGCAATGTTGATGGCATCAAATCTTTAATAATAGAAGAGCAATCAATTTTGGTAAAGCTCTTGCTCCATAAGCACGGAAATGCACTCAATATTGCACTCGCATTACAAGTGATATTTGAACTTAATACTTTAAGACGTGAACAAAGGTGGTTTAAATAAGATTTCTGACTGTCTTTCAATCTGTCGGTGCCCCGTTCTCCATTCCTTTCAGCCTGTCTCGTTCTGATTGTCTGTCTATCTCTCTATCTTCCTCTTCGTCTATTCCTTTCTTCAACAAATATATTACCTCTTAGAATAATAGGTTTACTCACTTGCAAGGCCTGTGGCAGTCACAGATGTCATTGTCTTTCTGAAAGTTCGTGGCGATTTTGAGAGCACACTGTATTTCTGTTATGGAAGAGGTGAACATGGAAAGGCAATAAATTAACAGTTTTACCAGCAAACGGAGATATAGATAAGCGTGATTAGATGAACAGTTTGCATCTCTTATTACACCTTCAAAGCATTGACATTATATTAACTTTTTGAAAACAATTTGAAATAAATTTCCAGTAAGATCAGCGACCTATTTCTAGCTGTACACTTTCCCATAAAAAAGTAAGCTCATAGTCACACTAAAAATAGTCATTCAATATTAATCATATGAAACTTATCTCTTTTTTTCGCATAGAAGTTAGTGTCCCCTTTTCTCCAAAGGCACAGATGGTAATGTGACGTTGATGTTTCATTTTGTTTCGAATCCATTTGGTTCATTTAACTCTTCGTTCCAGTCGAAGATAATAAATAAATAAGTTCAATTTATATGAACGAAACAGTTTCTTATGAAGTGCGAACGATTTAATGGTATCATATAGTGGTCGTCGGGATAAAGATTACCTTTTTTAGACTGGCAGGGCTGTAGATTTCGAGGACGTTTTAGAACTCTTTCCACCTCTTGTTGCATTATGTCGTAACAACCGCATTTCTGCCGCATTCTCTGTTGCCGACAAACTCTTTGACATGCCTATAATATAGCAATTATAATGTTGGAAGAGTAGCAGTGGTAATAGTAGTGGTTATATAAGTAGCAGTTGTAGTAACAGTAGTAGGAGTAGTAGTAGTAGTAGTAGTAGTAGTAGTAGTAGTAGTAGTAGTAGTAGTAGTAGTAGTAGTAGTTGTATTAGTAGTAGTAGTAGTAGTAGTAGTAGTAGTAGTAGTAGTAGTAGTAGTAGTAGTAGTAGTAGTAGTAGTAGTAGTAGTAGTAGTAGTAGTAGTAGTAGTAGTAGTAGTAGTAGTAGTAGTAGTAGTAGTAGTAGTAGTAGTAGTAGTAGTGAAAGTAGCAGCAGTAGCAGTAGTAACAACCGGTTTCTTCTTTGTTGTGACTGTTGATATTTAATTTCTTTTCAAGGAAAATGGTTAGAGGGCTTTTTTTAATGGTAACCATGCAAGAATAGAAAAAAAATGTTTACGACACTCAATACCTTTCTTAAACTTTTCTACTATATAAGTGTAGTGACCTATTTACTAAAAACCCAAAGCTGAGTTTTCTTAAATAATCGTCATTTCACTTCCGAATTCAAACTAAAGCTTAGAATTCGATAAAAACATATCTTTTATTTCTGACAAAATTTAATTGGAAGGACTTTTTATTACTATTTCATTACTTTACTAGTGTTTTGTTTCCATTTTGTGTTACTACATTCATTTATTTACCTTCCTGGTGTACTTTATTCCGTATTTTTCCTGAAATTCTTCGGTTGGTGTGCACTTGTCATAAGGAGAGCCAAGCCTAGATACTTCCAGCTGAAAAAGCCGTTAAAACTCATTCAAATCTGCTTGAAATACACTATAATGCTGTTAGTCTTGAAGCACCGTTTATGCAGGTTAGAAAGAACGATAGTTAATTTTCTTTTTTTTGTTCATTTCATATGTCCCGCTAATTTATCTGTCACATTTCTTCATACTTGATCGATTAACCAGCTTAATATTTTGTCATGATTTTCCTAGTTTGTCATCAGTATTATTATCAGCATTTTGGTCATCAGCAAAATTATTTCCCTGCCGCCTTGTCACCATCATCTAAACCCTCACGATTCCAACCAGTAAAGTAACAACATAAATTCTAGCAAAATGATGGATAAATCCGATAGCTTTCATTTCATATTCTGTAATCCGTTGAAAGTTATTTATCTTAATGTGACATTTAGTACACATAATTTTATATTCAAACTTTATTTAATAGCTTAGATTATTTATTTCTCACCCTTCTGAGGCCTATGAAAGTCTCGGTGCCAGCGCTGACAGCCAGACCCTCGTCCTCAGGAAATGAAATCGTGCCCTGGTCGTGAATGACCACTTGGATTCCTTTACTGGTGGAGATACCAGGCACATAGTCGTCGGTCTCGAGAAACAGCCTCAGTTGAAGACCTTCGTATGGAAGAGAAGGTAAACTGGTTATATGTTTCAATTTTATCACAAAACTTAAGCTAACATGCTGTTTGTTTCTTTATTAGTTTAGATTTTTTGATACAGTTCATCTACAACATATTGATTTTAGGTGTTTATGTATGTTAAACTGAAGCCGACGTCAGGCAGGGTGGAACTGAAGAGATATGAGGCTCTAAACTCACCTACATGCGATATGAGGCTCTAAACTCACCTACATACGATATGAGGCTCTAAACTCACCTACATACGATATGAGGCTCTAAACTCACCTACATACGATATGAGGCTCTAAACTCACCTACATACGACATAAGGGTCGAATCAGTGAAGAAGCTTCCCTAAGCACTCTCTTTACTTCGTAGCAACATCTGCTCTCATTATAGTACACAATACATTTACATAGTTACTTCTTGTTAATGCTTTATGCGATCAATAATTGTAAACCTTCTCTTTTCGAGTAGAAAAGGCTGGAGTGACTAACAGCTGATTATTTCTACACCAGAAGAGGGCCCGGTCAATGTGATTTACCCCAGGAAAACTATATTTTGCATTATTTATGAGTTATTGAATAATGATGTTTAAGTTTTCAATAAGTGAAAATACAACTTATTCTGAGTAATAGTCATGTATAAAATAATAAGCAATTTATAAAGTAGTAATCTAATCTTTTTTTTTTTAATATGCAAGATAACGGTATTAGTTGTGAAATAGAAAAAAAAAAGTAATAGTAGGAGAAAAACTATTTGTATTATGGGAACTTATACTACTTGTAATTATAATAATATTATTATAATATACCTGTCATCGTACGTCTGCACTGTAAGCTAATCAAAGAAAATGAAGTATGAGAAAATAAAAGCTACAAAGTTTTCAAAGCTAACACAATGACTTTGCGCTTACCATCAGATGGGCCACTCTCACGGCTGACAAACTTAGGATACTGAAGAGTATAACAATTTCCATACTGGCTGGTCAGAGAACGCGTGAAGTTTCTGAAATAGAAAAAGGATAATTTTTATAATCGGAAGAATTTTCGTATTTAGGTTTTCTTTCAGTATTCAATCATTACATTTCCTAAACTCAATGTTGAATGAAACGACGAAAAGTTATATAAACACTACGGATACGAACCTTCATTAGATGGTTGTGATTTTATTATTGTAAACACAATCATAGAGGCTATTTAAAACAGTGATATAATAGTCAAAAATTATTTATATCAGACGTGTACAAGTATTTCCTTAACTTTTCAAGATGTTCCTTGTATGCGGTTAAGAGTAAAACAGGCAAAATCTCAAATAAAAATTTTTGTTCACGCATGAGAGAAGTTAAAATACCTTGCGATACACTTTCTTCCGGCGAAGGAACATTGCAGCAGCATATTGTGAATTTGGTGACCCATTTGAGAACGCACTGATCTGGCAAGAGACAGACATGTGCATTCTAAATTTTTTTGTGCCAGTTTACGATTTAACATGCTTTGATTTGTAGAATGATGTTCTTAGTTACTTTCTTTATCTCAAATATTTTGCCTTCCATTTATTCCATCGCTGTACATGAAACAGCTTTACGTTAATACCTTATCATGCATCTTATTTTTTTATCAATTCGGACTAGATGATTCCATTCATGGAAATTAAAAGGAATAGTATGCTAGTTTTATGGACTCAAATTTTTATAAACAGTTATTACCATGCAGTTTGAATTAATACATAGTATTATATGAAATCTAGCAGGGCAATGCTTTTTAAACCACTCTTTGCGGATATTTATAGCTTCTACGGACCGCTTTCAGGGATCTTAAAGTAAGGAGCTTTTTATTAAAGATAAAATTTATTCGATTTTTTAAAGATTATATTTCATACATTAAAAATGTTTTAAAAAATTTCAAGACCCACTTATCACGTTATAAACAATGTAAAAAAAAAGGCAGAGCAATATAGCATCTATTTGGCTGAAAATTCTCAAAATAGAATTTTAAAGAAGAATGTAAAACATGCAGAAGATAATAAAATACGTTTGACAAACCAAAGGCAATGATACTCACGACGGTTCATTACATAAATGCCTCAAAAACTTTTGCTCCAGCTTGTACAGGCCTGAAGGTCTTCCTTCAGCCTCCCAAGTTTTCTTTTCGTTCTGTGAAGGAAGGAAGGAGAATCACTTGAGCTACCATTTAGCCTAGGCTGATAAGTAAGATGGGAATAAAGACCCCCCTGCCCCCCCCCCCAAAAAAAAAAAAAAAAAAAAAATTAAAAAAAAAAAATCCCTCCTCATCCTTTAACGTTCTCGATCTCAAATAGCTCGCAATCTTTGAAAATACTCCTCTTTCCTAATCCGATTTCTCTGGATAATTTTTCTCTAACTTCTTTCCTTCTATTATTCTGCGTGTAAAATTTGTATTATCTCCATATTACGGTTAACAAAGTCAGCACGAACTCGAATTTAGGGACGCATATCAAACTTACCTTGCAAACTCATCAATGATGACATGTTGTGGAGTTATCAGTTTTCAGCTATGCACTTAATCACTTACTCACTTATTTCAAACCATCTAACAAGCCCGTGCACACTGCAAGCACCACTTCCTTTAACTCTGGACAATTAATACCGATACAAGTATTACAACTTCAGTTTCTACTAGATTGCAGCTACCATCAAAGGAAAACAACAGCAACAATAACAACTCCCACTACTACAACTGCTGCTGCTGCTACTACTACTACTACTACTACTACTACTACTACTACTACTACTACTACTACTACTACTACTACTACTACTACTACTACTACTACTACTACTACTACTACTACTACTACTACTACTACTACTACTATTACTGCTGCTATTACTACTACTTCTACTGCACGCACTGCTGCTGCTCTTGCTTGTATTACTGCTTCTTCTTCAACCATAACAAACAGCATTGTCAATCATCCTTTGTAAAACCAATGTGAACTATAAAACTCTACTCACGTTCATAAAATATTCATCTATAGCTTCTTCCACAGTGTCCTTCTGGCCCGAATCAAGATCATCAAAAAAGTTGTTTCTTCGTAGCTTCTTGCCTCCTTGACTACTACTGCCTGAAGAACTAAAAGAGAAAGAATATACTGTAAATAGTCTTAATGTAAACAATTTGGTGTATTAAATTGTTACAGGTGCTAAGCAGAAATCTAAATGGTGTTTGGGCTGAGGGTTCAAGTCTGCATTTTTTTTTTTTTTGCATGCCATTTCAAACCTGGTTGGATAAACTGAAGGTGTGAGTGATTCTCTAGAAATATCATTTTATGAGCATGATTTAGTATAAAAGGATTTTCGATAAGAGCAGCCAAGTGATATAGAAATTACTAGCACGTATATGTTTATATAAATATTATTCATTTTTTATAGCTATCTTATTATGTCGGCAAAAGTGGATGTGTACTAATAAATGCATTCTTGTCAAGTTATTTCCTTTCATTGAATAGAGGCCAATTTTGTTCATGCAAAAGAATAAACTACCTATTTTTGTTGTTCTTCTCTTGTCTTGTATCTTTCTTGGGTGATTCCGCCTGTCTTCTCTTTCTCTTCCTTTTTAAACCGGACGGACTGGTTTGTTGGTCATCCTCATTATCCTCTAGTTCTGGTTGCCACTGGTCAAGCAAACCTCCCACAGCAGCCGGATCGACGTCATCAATGAACTGTTTGAGGTTCTGGGACGCTAAGTATATCTGGTTATAACAATAGGGCTCATATTAGATCAAGCACTTTCAATTCACATAATTAATTAACAAAGTGGGTTCAAAAAAGCAAAATAATGTTTTTTGCATTCGTTATGTCATCAGAGCTAAAAAGTTGAAATGTTATTTTTGTCCTTTTTCTTCGACGCCATCTCTTGTTCACCTCCAGTATCATTATTTGTGACAGCGTTATCAACCCGGCATCATAGCCACAAAGAGAAACAGCAAACCTATAAGAAATGTGCGCAGCAACTTTAGAGCAACATGAGGTTCCACTTAGCTTTAAATTTACTAACGAATATCAAGTACTAAATTTAAAAATTCAAATAATTATTCCGCTATTATTGCTACCCACAAATCATCACGACTGGGAATAAGAGCAACAGTCACAGAGTTATGGAAAACACAATTATAATCATAGATAATAGAAACAAGCTAGCTGTTTTGGCTTCTCTTAACTTAAGAGATGAGTATTAAATGTATTTAAGATGCTAGATTAAAAGTTTGAGAAAGGAACTTCAGTGCAGAGAAGTGAATTTTAATTTTTGAATTGGTTTTAGACAAAGTTAAATAATGTAATCTGTGAGAATTAAAATCAACTCACCTGTGACATTCTCATTGCATTCTCGTTGCATATTGTCACTGCAGGAAATTGAAGGTTGTTAAAGGATAGCTGCACCTGGGTCTGTTTCTTGTATTGAAAGTAGGTTATGATGAGGCTAAATCCAGAGAGAAGAAACCCAATATTGTTGTATTGTTTGTGTAAAAGATGAGGCTGAATCCAGAGAGAGGAAACTCAGTATCGTTATATTGTTTGTGTAAGACATAAGGCTGAATCCAGAGAGAAGAAACCCAATATTTTTATATTGTTTGTGTAAGAGATAAGGCTGAATCCACAGAGAAGAAACTCAATATTTTTATATTGTTTGTGTAAGAGATGAGGCTGAATCCAGAGAGAGGAAACTCAGTATCGTTATATTTTTTGTGTAAGACATGAGGCTGAATCCACAGAGAAGAAACTCAATATTGTTATATTGTTTGTGTAAGACATGAGGCTGAATCCAGAGAGAAGAAACCCAATATTTTTATATTGTTTATGTAAGACATAATGGTGAATCCAGAGAGAAGAAACTCAATATTGTTATATTGTTTGTGTAAGACATAATGGTGAATCCAGAGAGAAGGAACTCAATATTGTTATATTGTTTGTGTCAGACATGCGGCTGAATCCAGAGAGAAGAAACTCAATATTCTTATATTGTTTGTGTAAGACATAATGGTGAATCCAGAGAGAAGAAACTCAATATTGTTATATTGTTTGTGTAAGACATGAGGCTGAATCCAGAGAGAAGAAACCCAATATTTTTATATTGTTTATGTAAGAGATGAGGCTGAATCCAGAGAGAAGAAACTCAGTACCGTTATATTTTTTGTGTAAGACATGAGGCTGAATCCAGAGAGAAGAAACTCAGTACCGTTATATTTTTTATGTAAGAGATGAGGCTGAATCCAGAGAGAAGAAACTCAGTACCGTTATATTTTTTGTGTAAGACATGAGGCTGAATCCAGAGAGAAGAAACTCAGTACCGTTATATTTTTTATGTAAGAGATGAGGCTGAATCCAGAGAGAAGAAACTCAGTACCGTTATATTGTTTGTGTAAGACATGAGGCTGAATCCACAGAGAAGAAACTCAATATTCTTATATTGTTTGTACAAGACATGAGGCTGAATCCACAGAGAAGAAACTCAATATTCTTATATTGTTTGTGCAAGATATGAGGCTGAATCTAGAGAGAAGAAACTCAATATTCTTATATTGTTTGTGCAAGACATGCGGCTGAATCTAGAGAGAAGAAACCCAACATTGTTATATTTTTTGGTGTAAGA